>VMDO01007709.1:0-89160 GCA_007922755.1 Pedetes capensis | reverse complement strand
TCGGAAGCTAAGCAGGGTCGGGCCTGGTTAGTACCTGGATGGGAGACTGCCTGGGAACACCAGAAGCTGTAGGCTTGGGAGAAGGACCTGGCAACTCCCTCCCAAAAATCAATCTGCCATTGAAAACCCTATGAACAGCAGAGAAGCACTGACAATAGTGTTTCCCCTGTTGTACAGAGGGTCGCTATGAGTCGGATACCGACTTGACGGCACCTAACAACAACAACAACAAATGTCCTCAGAGACTCATATGGCTTCTTCATCATGGTGGAAGGGCAGGAGCCATTTTGAATCCCATTTTCCTTCATATTGCCTGCTAGTGCCTAAGCTAGCTACCTAATAGCTTCCATTACTCAGTAACTATAAATAATATTAGAGTGAAGATCCTTACACAGAAAATCTTGGCCTCACAGTCTAGTTGTTTGGTTTTTGTCCCGGTCTGAAGGGTGTTGAACCTGGGACCTTGTGCATACTTTGCAAGTACTCTGCTCTAAGCTGCACCCTAAGCCCCTTTTCAAAATTTTAGGGTCGCATTAAATTACACGGGCTGCCTCTGGCCTAACACTCGCAATCTTCCTGCCTCCACCTCCTGAGTCACTGGGATTACAGGTGTGCACCACTGTGCCTGGCTTCAAGTTATGTTTTTAAGATGGATTCTAAGAAGCAATGAATGGTACCCAGTGGATCTGGATGTTCCATCAACAGAATTGATACATCAAATGAAATCAAAGTGCTTTTCAACAGAGCTACAGCAATTAGTATGCACAGCAGCCGGGTAGCAGAGCCTGAGGTTGATGCACTTTAAAAATTTTAACAAGTTTTTAATCTGTACTAATAGGCAAAATTACAGATGGAAAGTCATCTTTTTTAGTTCATGAGGACAAAGTGTACTGTAAATAGCTTGGTTTACTCATAAAATTAATATATTTAGTCCATTTAGAAGGCCGTAAAATGAATCATTGAAAGGTAAAAGTGACCTCACAGAGCGTGGGATAGACTGAAGGTGAACTGATCAGCCCAGGCCAGTCTTCAGTGATGAACTCAGGACTAAACACTGAGAATTCTTTTATTTCCCATTGCAGCAGAGGTTTTCCAGCAGTAAAATGTGGATAGAATGGAGAGGTGGAAGAGACTTTTCAGTGGGGTTTGGTGAGCTTTATTCCCCACTGATTTTTCAAGGTCTTTACAACCTATTCTAGGTGGATGCTCCTGCTGCCCAGCCATTCTTTGACCTCACTTTTTGGAGGGGAGGAGTCATGAAATATGAATTTGTTTTGGAATAAACCAAAGTATCATCAAGAAGCTCAGTCTATTCTGAAGATACCCCAAGAGACTGCCTAAAATCAAATATAGAAGATGCCTCACTGAGTCTCTGTATTTATTCCTGAGTTGTCTATTATTGATGGTGAGAACATGGCCACAACCACCTACCTACCCTTGATGTCATCCGTCACATCTAAAATCTCCTTTTAATTTTTGCATTCAAGTCTCTTCTCCCTCAGACCCTATTGTGATTTTAGAACATGGCCACAAATTCTGCCTAAGGACAGCAATCTTTGTCCCCTTCCTTTGAATTTGTGTGGGCCCATGCCTGTTTTAACCAATAGAGTATAAAAGTGATGCTATATGACTCTTGAGACTAACTAATGAAAAGCAATGCAGCCTCCTTGTTGTCCACTAGGAACCCATATTGTTGGAGTCAGGAGTTACCAAGTGAGAAGTCCTACTACCCTGAGGCCACCATACTATGCAGAACTCCATACCACATGGAAAGTCTGTGGGTAAATACACTGAATGACAGTTCCAGCCGAGCCCAATCTTCAGATTATCCCAGCCTAGGTACCAGACATGAGCAAAGAAGTCTCCAGAACATTCCAGTCTCCAGCTATTAGATTCAACTTAGCCTTCATGTTCTCCCAGCTAATGTCCCAATCATAGATCAGAAGCAAGCCATACCTTATGTGCCTTGGCTGAATTACTGGCTCACACAATTAAAGAGCATAATAAAAAATGCTTCTTGCTTTTTGCCACTTGTGTCCTACAGTGTTTGTTGGAAAGTAATAAGCAGCTGGAATAAGTCATGTCTCATTGCATTACTCTCTGTCTCTTCTTTTCCTTGCTAACTTTATGAGCTGCAAGTTCCCCAATTATTCTTTCAAAAATCTCTGAGAATTGGGTTGGGACATTTTAAAAATATTTTACATTAATGTGTTTCATATTTGCATTGCAAGAGAGACCAGGAAGCCACCTGAAGCACATGAAAGAACCTAGAAATTGACTTTCCTATTGGCACTAAAATCTCTGAGATGTTTCTCTGCTTTTTTTTTTTTTTTTTTTTTGTCATCCACTTTCTACCCCAATTCTTGGTATCTACCCACATCTTTGATGTAAAGAATTTCCAGGCACTTCCCATCCTCAACCTACACCATCACAGATCAATTTCATTTAAAATAATAGAATAAGCTACCATTTGTTGAATACTATGTTAAGCATGCTCAGCTGGTAGAGAGCTGCTCCACAGTCCTTGAGGACCCGAGTTCAATTCCTACTTTGAACCACGAAAAACAGGAGAAGGGTGTGGCAATCCACTCCCAGAGCAATCCCGGAAACAGCCATTGAAAACCCTGAGAGGGTGGCTATGAGTTGGACCCGATTCAACAGTACCTAACAACAACATGTTAACAACAACATGTTAAGCACTTTATCCATATTGTCTTAGCATAAGACTTATTATTTCATTTAACTGAACAGGAAACTGTGGCTTATAGAGGTAAGGTAATATAGCCCCTGGATGTGTAGAGCCAGGATTTGAGCCCAGGGTGAGAGGATACCATGCCCAGGTGTTAAGCACTACATCAATTGCTTTCAAACTTTTTGGTTACAACACTGAGTAAGAAATGAATCTTGCTGGGAGCAGTGGCACACACCTGAAATTCCAACGACTTGGGAGGCAGATGCAGGAAGATGGCAAGTTTGAGACCAGAGGCAGTCTATGTAGTTTAGTGAGATTCTGTCTCAAAAAGTAAAAAAAAAAAAAAAAATGGGCTGAGGGTGTAGCTCAGTGGTACAGCACTTGCAAAGCATGCAAGCACAAGGCCCTGGGTTCAACCCCCAATACCAAAAAAAAAAAAAAAAAAAGAGAATCTTTTGTATATATACACATATATAAGTAAAAGGAAAGTATCTGAAATTAATGAACAGCTTATTATCTATACAACACACTAATCTCTTCCCAAATTATATCACTTTTTTAAAAATATAGGAAGAAATCCATCAAATTGATTATATAGCTTGCTGCTAAATTGATCACAACACAGAGATTTAAAAAGGCACTGTACTAGCTTATTCCATAGGCCCTAAACTTTAGATCATTACTCCAACTCCCTTTCTTTCTTTTAACATCACTATTCACAAGCTAACAAATGCAATACAACTTAATTTTTTAATATAGAAAAAGGCCTTCAATTTCCTGTCTACCTCCTCTCTTTTTAATAGAGGACTATTTCATAAAAGGGCTGGGATGTAGCTCAGTTGGTAGAGCGCTGCACTGCAGTCTCTGAGGTCCTGAGTTCAATTCCCAGCACCACAAAAATGGGAGAAGGGCCTGGCAATCCACTCCCAAGGCAATCCCGAAACAGTCAGCCATTGAAAACCCTATGAGGGTCGCTATGAGTCAGATACCGACTCGACGGCACCTAATAACAGCAACAATTTCATAAAAAGCTATATTTGTCAAATTTAACAGAGAATAAACCTGATACCTTCATAGGTATTGTACCCAGCTGTTGGACAGGAGTGGAAGACATAGGAGAGATTCCATAGGTTGCCTTCCTACACCAAATCCCTTCCTGCAAGAGCCACAGCCTCTGCCACTAGACACCAGCTGCCTTCCTTGCTCCAGGTGTTTAGATCATCTGCTTCCCAGAGACTTGGGATGTAGCACGGAATGAGAAACTAGCTAGACTAGTCCCAGAGATCAGAATGAGAAAATAACCTCAGGAATTCTGAGAGTACAAGCCGAACATTCAAGAGGAAGGGATAAGGAGGCCACCGTGACCATGGATAAACGATAATGGTAAGGAGCCAACCTGAAGCAGCCACCAGGCAGGGAAAGGAGAGTGGGGCACCTACTCAGGGAGAAGCAGAGAGGCTTTGTGCCCATCAGAAAGATGGACTCAAAGAAAAGCTGGTCCCTCCCACGGCAGCAGGCCAGGGTGACTTTCTGGTTCCAGTTCTAGGACCTGCATACTCAAAAAAAAGGTGTAGCTTTCTTCTTGAGGAAGATATGAAGGGCTTTGGATTCTTTGCCATCCAGAGTCCCTCCATTAAAATGGATGCCCAAAATACTCCCACAGTGAGAATCTCAAAGGCCACAAAGGACAGAGTCACCAACAAGTGGCAGAACTTTATAGAGGATAACTCCATGTTTTTGATGTTTAGAATATTAAAAAAGGTAATTACAATGTCTTTTCCTTGAATCATCTAGCACTTTATCATCTACAAAAGAACCAATTATAGAAAATCATCTGTAATGTGGTTAAAAACAAAATTAGTAATACCTTTGTCATATATTCATTGTGGAGATGAAGTAACACATGTGAAATCCTTAGACAAGTGCCACTCACATAGCAGATGCTCAATAAATAGGATTTGATCCTATTTTGATACTATCACCTGGGTCAATATTGCTCAGCCATTTGATAGGTGAAGAAACAGACATTTGAAGAGAGCTCAGGCCATGCTAAAGATTGCACAGCTAATAAATGGTAAGTAAGATCTTTGGGCTTTGCTCATCTATAACAATTCAACCTAAAATATTCATAGAATGGCAGGCTCGTCCATACACAAATAAATGTGACAGATGCAGTTCCTGCTTCTACAAAACTTGGTCAAATGCTCTTTCCCCAGGTCTTACCATGTGTCTATAATAGGCATCAGCTAAATAATTGCTCCTTGTTCTGTGCCTTGCAAATGAGATTAAATTAAGCTAAGGAGGACTCAAAAGGCCAGAAAAGTATGAATTTTCCAGTGCCTTGAAAGATTTGAATTGGTGCCTCCAAGGCTTAGCCCCATCAGGGTGCTAGGCACCCTATGTGGTAATTCTTTGAATAATCATTTTTCTCCATGCCTCCGACCAAGACTGTAAGCTCCATAAGGGCAGGAAATATGTTCAAAGTAGGAGAGATAAGCTGCATAATAAATGGTGTTGTTGTTGTTGTTAGGTGCCATCAAGTTGAATCTGACTCATAGTGACCCTATATACATAACAGATGAAACACTACCCAATACTGCCATGCCTGGCACTATCGTCAGTGTTTCTCTGCTGATTGTTTCAATGGCTGATTGTTTTGGGAGTGGGCTGTTGGGGCCTTCTTCCATAATAAATAGTAGCTAATTTTTACTGAATAAAAGGGCTATTTTATTATATCAATGCAGATTCCATGATCTTTCTTAATACTCAGATTAGTCTTAGTTTTCTATGTCACTGAAAAGTTTTTATTCCTCAGATTTGGGGGTTTGGTTTTTGTTTTGTGTTTGTTTGTTTGTTTGGTCTTTTTTTTGGAATTCCCTAACCTTCATTGCTTTTTTCACAGGGCTTCAAACTCATGAAAAATTGGGTTCAGGTTCAGGCATGGATCAATATGTTAAAATTCATAGAGTTCAGGTTCAGTTCAGGCTCCAGTTTAAAATATTAATCCCATGTGCAGATAGACAATTGTTTTCAATGAGTTTTAATTTTTAAATAGCTAGTGATACATAAAGAAAAGCTGAACCCCAACAGAGTTTTTCACTAACTTAGGTTTAGGTTCAGAAAATTTTTTGAAAATGTTTAAACTGGAACAGGTTCAGGGTTAAGGTTCAGGTTTGTTTGAAGCCCTGCTATTTAAACATAGGCTTTTTTTTTTTTTTTTTTGAGACAGTGTCTCATTAAGTTATGCAAGCTGCCTTGAGCCTTGCAATCCTCCTGCCTCAGCCTCCCAAATCACTGGGATCACAGGCATGCACCACTGTGCCTCCTTACACACAAAATTTAAACCCAAACTCTTTAAATTTTAACATATGAAACCCATACCCAAACCTGAACATAGTTTCTCACAGGTTTAAAGCCCTGGTTTATCAGGTTAAGAAGTTCATTAGGACCTAAAAGGATTTCTAGCACCACTACAAATCAGACTTAAATGCATTTCCTTAGCCCTAAACTCTAAGCTGGGGAAAGGAAGAAAAAATTAAGTAAAATGGTAGAGAAGAGAGAAAAGGAAATGATGATAAGAAAAGACATTAGAAAATGGTATGTATTCAGACATAACAAAGCAGAATTAAAACAACCAAAAAGAAAAATAATCGAATGCCATCCAATTCCCTTCTCTTTCCCACCAGCTGAAGAAGAGTGTCTGGCTGATAAAAAAAAATGTATATATCTATGTGCGCGCACACACACACACACACACACACACACACACACACACACACACACACACAATGCAAGACAGACAGAGAGATCAAGGATTAACCAAATGTCAGTATAGAACCCTTTGGAGTCTTTTATTAGAAGTAAACTTTATTTTAAAGCACTAGGATAACTTTGAAATATAAAATTCCCCCATACTCAGAGAAATATATTAACCAGAAATGGTCCTGGCTTTCACTGAAGCCACCACTTTTGAATGATTAAGTTTTACCCAAAGTAGATTTTTCCTCATCATTTTAATGCATGTCATCCACCTAAATTCAGAGTAGAGCAATTTTGGGTCAAAACAGATTTCTATCAAAGCCAGAGCTTGCAATGTCAGCAATGCTACGTATTAGTGGGTTCTATCCTCATGCGACAGAGGGAAGGTGGCTGGATCATTTTGAAACTTCATAAAATCTCAAACATCAGATATTGGGAATTAGCAGTGAATAGGTCAAGGTTCAGAGATCCTCAAGATGACCTTTCCCAAGTTCTGTTTCTCTCCTTTAACCTAAGTTGAAGGATTCTCTGGGAAATACAGTAAATTGGAACTTTTGTCTGGCCTTATTACATGTGTGGGTTTTAGCAAGCACCCTGGAAGGGAAAATGCTTCCTCATCAGTGGAACCATGTAGATTCAGAAAAAGCCATCTTCCATTGAGAAGACAATTGTTTTCTATAGAGAAGAGAAACAAATGCCCATGACCCAGGTCACCTCATCCCAGCAGGCTTTTGCTGCCGCTTCCTCTGAGCAAACACAACAAAGTCCAGAGTAGTCAATCCTGCTGCCCCACACTGGGCTCCTGCCGTTGTTGCTATTTACCCTTCCTATTAATCTGTCAATGTTCTAGTCAAACATGCAAAACAATATGGTGGGTGCATAGTTTGATAGGTCATTGCTAAGTAACTTGGACCAAAGATGGAGAAATGGAGCTTCCAACCAACAAAATGTGAGGCCCAAAGCAATTGTTAGAAAATGTTCAACAATACCAGCACATGACAATTGTTCAGAGTGGCTATGATTTAGCATCCCTCTTGCCAGAAAAGAGTGGTATCCATAAAAGACATTCAGTTCTGGAATCTAAATTCAAGTCATGTTGCTGTTCCTATCGTAATGGGATAGAACTGTCTGGGCATGTTGTAGAGGAAGGTGTTTGTTGGAAGATGCCATCATCCTACAGTGAACAGACTATTTAAAAACTTAGTTTGCTATATAAGTAAACAGGAAGGGTCTGTGGTTTAGCTCAGTTGGTAGAGTGCTGCTCTGCAATCCCAGAGGACCCAGGTTTGGTCCTCAGCACTGCAAAAATGGGAGAAGGGAGTGGCAATCCATTCCCGAAGCAATTCTGAAACAATCAGCTATTGAAAATCCTAGGAGGGTTGCTGTGAGTTGGACCTGACTTAAGGGCACCTAACAACAACAACATAGGTAAGTGAGGTGGGGTTTAGCCTAGTTGGTAGAGTGCCACTCTGCACTCTCTGAGGCCCTAAGTTCCATCCCCAGTAACACAAAAATTGGAGAAGGACCTGGCAACTCACTCCTGAAACAATCTGGAAACAATCAGCCACTGAAAACTGTATGAATAACAGAGAAGCACTGACATAGTGCTGGGTACGCATGGCACAGTGTCGGGGAGTGTTTTGTCTATTGTACATAGGGTTGCTATGAGTCAGACCCAACTCGACAACACTAGCAACACAGCAATAATGACAACATATAGCTAAGCCACTAGCTAATAATTGAAATATTCTTTGAACTAAAAGATAGTTCAAAATCCTTAGTTCAACACTGTGTGGATCCAAAAATGTATAACTCCATATTGCCAAAATGCATTCCAAATGATCAAACATTTCGAACAAATTTAATATTCATTTTCTCACTCTACTTTCTTCCTTTTCTGCTAGCCCAGATGAAGCCTCAAAATGCTTCTCAACATAAAGCCCCAATAGGGCCACTTTCTATTCCGTTAGACTTAATGCAAGAGATGGAGGCTGTTTGCCATTCTGGAGCTTCAAGAGAAAAAATTCATCAGAATACAAGGTATACAGATGAGCAACAACTACCTAAGACACACCCTGTTAGACATGAAGAGCATATATCTCCCCACTGTGATTTCAAATATCAATCCAAATGGGAAGAGCAAGTTCCTGTTCATGAATCTGGGATGCCAGGATATAGTATAGCGAAGTAAAAGAAACATAGATATTGAAATCAAGCTGACTACAGATCAAATTCCCCCATTTATGAGCTATTTGTTAGCTAAGTGACCTTTGGTGAGTACTTAACTGCTTCCAGACATGTTTGTTCGCCTATTGCTGTTGTTAGGTGCTCTCCAGTCAGGTCCAACTCATAGCGATCCTAGGTACAACAGAACGAAACATGCCTGGCACTATGTCAGTGCTTCTCTGCTATTTATAGAGTTTTCCACAGCTGATTATTAGATATTGCTTCAGGAGTGGGCTGCCAGGTACTTTTTCCACATTTGTGGAGCTGCAGATCAAACCCAGGGCCTCAGAGCACTCAGCGCAGCACTCTGCCAACTGAGCTCAACCACAGTCCCTTGTTCACCTGTAAAATGGAGAAAATAAGACTATATACTGTGTAAGTCAGTACTTTTGACTCCTATTTCTGCTTCATTTTCTGTTTACTTCTCCACGGACCATGGGCATCTCTGTGCTCATAGCCTTGCATGTTTTGACCCAAGAGGAGAAAAATATATATCATTTCCTCACTTGAGTCCAAAGATTTAGAGGGAAACCTTATTGGCTTCAACTGGACCCCTGCTATAAGTACTCTGATTGGTCCAGACTGAGTCACATGCCCAGCCAAGATTTCAAAGTGACATCTTTGGTCTATATGCCCAGAACTACTTTGTGGGAAAGGGGATGACAAAAAGAAGCATAGGGTGGAGAAAATACTTTTCCTGGGTAGACATAAAAGTAAATGTGTGCTCCATGACCTCATGGAGTGAGAAGATTAAGTAAAATAAGATATGTAAAGGATTTAGCAACTGATACATGATAAATATTTCACAGGACAGCAAAGTTGATGGTAACTATTAATATAAATCTCTGTTCGCAAAGAATACAATCAATGCTAGGGATATTCTCAAGAGGATACGTAATATTTCATGAGTTCACCACTGACTGATGGGAGTTCAAGTTTGGCTAGTAAGATTCCATAATCTCACTGCACCCTCAGTGAAATCACTAAACACATTGAGCATCTCTTTTGGACTTCCATGTGAATTCAACTCATCATTCAGATTATAGAAATTTCATTGTGGTCCAGCAAAATCAAGAAGTTGACTCACTCCTGCATTTGCTTGAGCTGTTAAGTACTGAGCCCTGGGTTAGACCCTGGGTGAAATAGAAGAGCAAAACTGATGAAGTCCCTGCCTTCAGGGAAGACAGCCACAGAGAAGGGAGAGGTGCCATGAAGAAACATGAGGCATAGTAGACGAGAAGGCACCAGAAGGATTTTAGATAGAAGGTTCATAGCAGGCCCTTTGGGCAGAGATATGAACCAAGTAAAACAGCAAGCCATGAGCACCCCTGGGAGACAGCATCCCACACCAAGAGAAGAATAAAGGAGCACTGAGTCTGGAGTATGGCAAGGTGGCCATAGCAGAATGAAAAGAAGGATGGGACAGGAAATGACATCAGAGAGTTTTCTCCTCCTACTCCCAGATCCCCCAGGATGTCTGTTTCCTAACACCTGCAACCTGTGAATGTTTGTTGTTGCTAGGTGCTGTCCAGTCACGTCTGACTCATAGAGACCCTATGTACAACAGAACAAAACACTCCCTGACACTGTGCCATGCCCAGCATTATGTCAATGCCTCTCTGCTATTCATAGGGTTTTCAGCCATGGATTTTTTTTCCGGGATGTTTTAACAGTGGGCTGCCAGGTCCTTCTCCCATTTTTCTGGTGCTAGGGATCGAACCCAGGGCCTCAGAGTGTGCAGAGCAGAGCTCTACCAACTGAGCTAAACCTCAGCCCCTGTGAATGTTACCTACTGGCAAAAGGAACTTTGCAAATGTGATTAAGCTAAGAACCTTGAGGTGGGGAAATTATTCTGGATTATCCATATGGGCCTAGTGAGATCTCAAGGGTCCTTAAATGTTGAAGAGAGAGGGCAAAGAGGCTGCAGTGATGTGATTAAGTGGCTCAAACTGCCATTGCTGGCTTTCATGGCGGAGTAAAAGCAGTAGGAATCAAGGAGTTCATGCAGCCTCCAGAAGCTGGAAAAGGGAAGCAGAATATCTTCAGGAAGGAAGCAAAGACTGCTGACACCCAGATTTTAACCCAATAAGACCCATATTTGACTTCTGACTCAGAGAACTATAAGATAACATTTGTGTCACTCTAAGTCACTATTGTGGTTGTTGTTAGGTGCTGTCAAGTCCAACAGACAAAACACTATTGTCATGCTCTGCAATTCATAGGGTTTTCAATGGATGAATGATTTTTGGGAGTGGGTTGCCAGGTCCTTCTCCCAAGCCTACAGCACCTTGTGTTCCCAGGCAGTCTCCCATCCAAGTACTGACCAGGCCTGACCCTGCTTGCTTCTTAGATCTGATGGGATCAGATGCCACAGTAGTGTGGCTACAGACTTTAAGTCACTAAGGGTGTGGTAATTTGTTATAACAGCAATAAAAACTAATACAGTATCATTTTTAACATTACCAGAGCATTCTCCATTTTTTTTAAATATGTCAATCAGAAGTTTCTTTCTGCCTTCTATTGAAAACCTGGACTGCTATGACTTCTCAGGAGCACTACCAGTTGCTTTTAAGTAAGTGCCCATGCTCCACCTTTATGATATGGAGGCAAAGGAAACACGGGCTATGTCTCTCAGGTTTTCCTAGAAGACATGTAATATGTCTCTAGGGTGACAAAAAATTATTTTATGGATGCATGTAAAGTTATGCTGTCATTTAGAATGATGTGGAGAAATATGGAAAATAAAAGGATGTTCCAAACTAGAAGACCAAGAGCACCGAATCAAAAATCAAAATTAGTGGCCAAAATGGAGCAAACCTACTGACCAAAAAGAAAAAAGGAAAAGATGGTATATCTCTCATACACTACCTGCATTCTGTCTGTGAAGAGTCTGAGTTTTAGTCAATAAAAATGCTTCTTCTCCCATTGCTCCACACTACGTCACTGTAGACATCCTTTGTGAGTTCACGTCCCTATAAACAATAGACAGAGAAAGAGCCAGTTTACAGTGATACAACAAAGGGGAAATCGACACCTTTAACATACTGAATCATCCTATACATGAACAGATTTCTTTCCAGTGACTTTTATAACATTTTATACTTTTCTACATAAAGTTTTTTACTATCTATTTTAGTAATAGTATTTAGTAATCCTAGTATTATTTAGTAGATTATTTAGTAATCCTAGATAATGTTGGGTTTTTGTTTGGTTGGTTTGTTGGCTTTGTTTCTTTTATTTTTGCACTGAAAATGATTTTTTTTCTTAAATTTTGAGATAGGGTCTCACTATGTAGCCCAGGCTAGCCTCATGATTCTCTTGCCTTAGCCTCCCAAGTGCTGGGATTATAAGCATGCTCCATCATATCCAGTGAAAATGATACTTTTCAAATTACATTTCTCTATTCATTTCTAGGGCATAGAAATGCAATTTAATTTTACACATTGTTTTAAAAACAGCAAGCTAGCCGAACTCTTTACTTCTGAGAACTGCCATTGAAAACCCTATGAATAGCAGAGAAGCATTTACATTGTGCCAGGCATGGCACAGTGTCAGGGAGTGTTTCGTTCTGTTGTATGTAGGATAGCTATGAGTCAGATCTGACTCAACAGAACCTAACAACAACAATATATAAAAAAAAATACCACCTGGTAATACTGACAGATTTGCTTCTGCCCTTCAAATTTCTATGCTTTAAATTGTTTGTCTTATTGCATTTGTTTGCATCTCTAAACTAGTAAGGAAGAGCTGTGGTGGTGGAGGCATCTGTGTTTTTCCCCAAAACAGATTTACTGTGAAGCAAACATCACATAGATCCTCACTTACACAGGCCCCTGTGAGTTCTACAAATTACTGGAATTTACAAAGTATTCTAGGTGAAAAGAGAAGCCTAGCGAAACATTTCTTATAAATTACTTTAAAATGTCTCAGGATGAAATTACCTAAATCTCTATGTCCCCAATATTTCTGTGCTTCTTTTCTCGTATTCATTTTGACACAGCATTTTGTGTTTGTACTTTTAGAGCTTCAATTCTGAGATATTTTGATCAAAGGGAAGGTAAGGGAGGGAACTGGTTGCAAAGGTGTTGAAGGGCAGGAAAATAAAAGAAGTGTGGAGTTGGACAAACTAAGAGAGACAATATTGACAAATCAGCAGGTGCTAACACTCATGAAATGGAGCCCCCTAAAGAGTACAAGCATCCCTCTTCTCATAATTTGGACCTGCTTTGTTGTTCCTGATGCTAACAGAAATTCATACATTTCCCCATCAAGAACAATGTTTGCTGTATTTTCATTTTCATTTTCAAAATCCTTTTGTAGATGTCTTATCAAGTTAAACAAGCTCCCTTCTATTCCCCATTTGTAAAGGCTCTTGTTTTTTAGATTAGGAATAGCTATTTTGTGTATTCTCTACATCTATTAAGATGATCATATGTTTCCTTTTAATCTGTTAAAGTGATATTATAGCAATAAATTTTCCAATATTAAACTAATCAGGCATTCATGGAATAAAAACAATTTGGTCATAGCTTATCTTCCTTTTAGTTTTGTTTGTAAATGTTTGCTTAGTTGGTTTTTTTTTCTTTTCAATGATCATGAGTGAAAGTTGGCCTCTACCCCATGATGTTCTTCCTTTACTTTGTTATCATGGTTATGCTCGCCCCAGAAAAGAATCTGGGGATATTCTTTTTCTAATCACTGATACAAGTTTACGTAGAATTGAAATAACTTTTATATACTTGGATAACTGAATTGAGAAAACCATTTTCTTCTGGTAGAAACATTTCAAAATATTGATTCAACTTATTTAATGGTTACAGGTCTATTTATGTTTTCTGTTTCTGAGTTGATTTTGGTAAACTGTGGGGTTTTTTAAGAAAATTATTCTTTTATTTTCTAGATTCTCAAAATTATTGATACTGGGTACATGTTGTTTGTAATACCTACTTATATTCAGCATAATAGATTCTTTTCTCTATTTTAATTGTTAATATTATTTACGTTTCTCTTTTCTTTCTTGACAAATCTTGTCAGAGACTTGTCAATTTTACCAATATGTTCATAGAACCTACCTTCTTGATCCTTTTTATTTGCTTATTTTCTGATTTATTAGTTTTTTATGTATGGTTTCTCTTAAAACTATTCTCTTTATTATATATGTTTGGAGTTTATTCTGCCATTCTATGTTCTTAACTCACTGATGTTTAATCTTCTTTTGCAATGTATTTTAATAATTGTGTTCCCTTCCAATACCAGTTTGCCTGCCTTTTGTGTATCTTAAAATGTTTTCATTATCATTCATTTCTAATGCCTTTCAACTAGCATTTTTATTTCTTAACCCATAAGTTGTTGAGATGTGTGGTGTTTCCCAGTTACCTTTTGCTATTAACTTCTAAATTAGTGGCATTTTGGTCCTAAAATACAATATGTTTGATATCAATTCTATGAAATTTATTGAGGTTAATTTTATAATCTCCATGTAGTTGATTTTTATAAGCACATCATATGCTTAGAACCAAAGTTATCCAATCATTAGATGTAATCTACAACTGTCCTTTAGATCAAACCTATTAATTATGTGGTTCAAATAATCTATATCTCTGTTTAATTTGCCTGATCTATTAGTTGTGTGCCTACAGCTGTTCCACTGTGGCATCCAATCCTGTCAGATCTTGGAAGCTAAGCAGGGTCGGACCTGGTTAGTACTTGGATGGGAGACCACCTGGGAATATCAGGTGCTGTGGGACACCAGGCTTGGGAGAAGGACATGGCAGCCTACTCCCAGAAAACAATTAGCCATTGAAAACCCTATGAATAGCAGAGAAGCACTGAAAATAGTGTTTCATCTTTTGCACATAGGGTCACTATCAGTCTGATACCAACTTGACAGCATGTAACAATAACAAAAATTAGTTATGTAGAGAGATACATTAAAATCTCCCACAATTGCATTGAGTCTTTCTATTTTTTTCCTGTAACACAGTTTTGGTTTTATTAATTTTGAGGGTTTATAATTAGCTTCTTGAAAGTTTAGAATTGTTGTTAGGTCCTATAGAGTCAGGTCCAATTCATATTAACTCTATGTACAACAGAAAGAAACATTCCCCAGCACTGTGCCATGCCCAACACTATGTCACCGCCTCTTTGTTATTCATAGGGTTTTCAGCGGAAGATTGTTTGGGGATTGCTTTGGGAATGGACTGCCATATCTTTCTCCCATTTTTGTGGTGCTGAGTATCAAACTCAGGGCCTCAGAAAGTGCAGAGCAGCACTTTATATATTTAATAAATTGAACCCTTTTTATCACATAATTCCCTTTTTATCTCTGTGAAAGTTTTCTTCTTCCTAATATTGTTTAATATTAATATAAGTACTTTCATTCACTCTTCTTCATATTGCTAGTAAAGACCATGACATAATGTCATATGTGAGGTCTAAAGAGTTAATCTCATAAAACATGGATTACATGGACTATGTGACTAATATTTTTAATTCGTCTTTTCCAGAAAAAAAAAAAATCCAAAACTAAATATGGAGGAACTTATATTTTATGCAACTGAAGAAACAAATACTGCATTGGAAGGGTCTCCAATGATCAAGAGGCTATCACTTCCTAAATACTACTCATTTCTCTTCAGAACACAAGTCTAGCCTGTCCCTGCTTAAGAATACATGGAAGAATGTAAGCCAAATGTCATACATATTATTTCTAAGCTCTCTTCATCTGTGGTTGCATTTTTGTCCAGCACAATTTCCTGGGAGTTTACTATAGTTTTTTTCATACCTGAACGTTTAACATTTTTATGCCTTATGTTTTCTGTGTGGTTTTCTCAGATTTTATTAGTGAGCAATGTTATTTGCAATTAGTGATTTTTTTCTTTTCTTTTCAACTAGCTATACCATTTATTTCTGTTTCATGTCTTATTTAATTGCTTATAATTTTCAAAATAGCCTGAAACAATAGGATGTTGTCTTATTTGTAATTTTAATTTATAAGTCCTCTACTTTTTTTGTTAAGTATGATTATGACACATTAAAATACTTTCTTATGTTAAATAAGTATCCATCTGTATCTACCTTATAAAACTTTTATAAGGGAGGAATGTTTGTAGTACGTTATATTTGGTATTTAATGTTGTTATTGTTAGGTGCCATCAAGTTGGTGTCCAACTCATAATGACCCTATGTACAACAGGTGAAAAAGTATTATTAGTGCTTCTCAGCTATTCCTAGGGTTTTCAATGGCTGATTGTTGTTTTTGTTTTGTTTTGTGTCTTGTTTTTTGGGAGTAGATTGCCAGGTCCTTCTCCTAAACCTACAGCACCTGGTGTTCCGGGCGGTCTTCCATCCAAGTACTAACCAGATCCAACCCTGCTTAGCTTCTGAGATCTGACAGGATCAGACACCACTGTGGTATGGCTGCAGGCTTGATATTTAATAGGATTCTGATTTTCCTTGTTTATCCTGCTATTGCAATGTATTCCTAGAATTCTTAATACTAAACTATCCTTAAAAGATATGTACCTGGGAATATTTTATATCATATTTACACCAATGAATTCAATGTGTCCATGGGGTTTTTAGAACATTAGCATCTATATTCATGTGTAAAGTACTTTTTGATTTGATTTTCATATACTGTCTTTGTCCAGCTTAGACATCATATGAGTCAGAACATTTTCACCAATTTTAATGTACCATAACAATTAGTAAGAGGAACTTGCATTTCTTTTGAAACACTGGAAGAACTCACTTATAAAACTCTGTGGACTCGGAGCCTTTTTTGGAGTTTATTATTTGAGGGTTTATTTTTTTTTTTAATCTTTGTCATTACTGTTGTTCTGATCAGGTCTTCCATGTCTCCTTGAGTCAATTTTAATTATTTTTCCCATTAATATGATAATTTTGGAGCTTTCAACTGTATTACCACAGAATTCTCCACAGTAGTTTCTTCATTTGAAAGCTTATATTTGAAAGCTTTTTATGATTATTGTTGTTGTTGTTGTTGTTGTTGTTAGGTGCCGTCATTGGTATCCGACTCATAGCGACCCTCTGTACAACAGGGGAAACACTATTGTCAGTGCCTCTCTGCTGTTCATAGTGTTTTCAGTGGCAGGTTGATTTTTGGGAGGGGGTTGCCAGGTCCTTCTCCCAAGCCTACAGCATCTGGTGTTCCCAGGCGGTCTCCCATCCAGGTACTAACCAGGCCCGACCCTGCTTAGCTTCCGAGATCTGATGGGATCAGATGCCACAGGGCTACCACTGCAGGCTTTTATGATTATAGCAAAAGGAAACTAGTTCCTCCATTCCACTTCCTTGGAATTATAGGTATAGTAGCCTTAGCTCTACTCACCAAAGAAAATATTAAAAGAAATACTTATTCTTTTTCTCAAGACATAATTGGTGAAGTTAAAGAAGAAAGACTATAACTATTGGGCCAAATTTACCTAGCCTCTTATTGAAAGAATAATACGCATCTATCTTTCATTATTGTTATTGTTATTTCATCATTAATAATTTCATTATTGCATTGTGGAATAATTTCATTATTCCTTTCTCTTTTGCCTCTCCCTGGACCTGTGGACCTTGGTAAATATCCCTGCCAATCCCTAGTCTACTTCCTACTCTACTCCGATTTATGGGTTATCTACAATCCATTCAGATTGCAGAGATTGGGAAACTCATCTGGCTTAAATCTTAAGCTTCACTCCCCAATTCATCTTTCCCAAGGAGCCCTGAACTCAGTAATTTTTCCTACATCACTAGAGCTGATAAAGTGATTCAAAATAGACCTTTATTCTACAATCCAGGACTCTGAAGAGAAAGAAGGAAACAACTGACTCCCCAAACATAAGCCTTAACTTACTAGAGACCCCTTCTCACTCATTCTCAGTTTTATGCGTTTGTGGGTTTTTGTTTGCTTGCTTGTTTTGTTTTCAACAGACTTTCCAGCAATTTTCATGTTGTTTCGCATTCTGAAATTAGAGAATCAGTCTGGGTCCAATGCAATTGTAAAGATCTTCACTCTAATGTTCCCGTTTCTTTTCACAATCTCGTTTCTCTTTGCCACCTTCCTTCATCTTTCACAAAGAATTCTCTGTCACTCAGCTCAGTTTCATAGACTTCTGCTTGTTCACGCCTTCCATTCCATCATGATCCCTCATGGTTCCTTTGCCAGCTCATGGCTTTTTAGACCCTCCTCTGATCTAACTGCCAGGTTGACTTGGTGTTTCTGGCTCAAACTCAGAAAGTAGGAAATCTTACCAGCCTACCTCATCCCGTTAAGCTATGCCACATCACCGATTTTGAGAAGCTAAGCCATACCACCCTGGCATCTGATGATCTTGTCAGATGTCAGAAGCTAAGCCAGGTTGGGCCTGGTTAGTCCTTGGATAGGCAATTGCCTGGGAATACCAAGTGCTATAGGCTTGGGAGAAGGACCCAGCAACCCATTCCTGAAACAATCTCAAACCAATCAACCATTGAAAACCCTATGAATAGCAGAGAAACACTGACATAGTGTGGGCATGGCACAGTGTCGGGGGAGTGTTTAGTTCTGTTGTACACAGGGTCGCTATGAGTCTGACCTGACTCCTCAGCACCTAACAACATCAGGGAAAGACTAGGCCTAACCTAACTAGGAGTCAGTTGTTTGACAGGAGATCAAGCATCTCCATTTTGGCCCCTCAACAATAGCTCAAAACTAACACATTGAAATAGAATCCTTGATCTGCACCCCCCACATGGGTTCTCATCCACCTTTTCCATAATGTGCACCACCATCTGCCAAGTTGTTCAGCCCCATTTGGGGCTTTATTTTATTGCCTTATGCTCTCAGATGTTTGCCTGTCTCCCTAAATTATTGAGAAGAGAACTACAAAGAACAGAGAAAAACCAAGAGCCAAAAAGCAAAAAAAAAAAAAAAAAAAAAAAAAAAAAAAAAAAAAAAAAAAAAAAAAAAAAAAAAAAAAAAAAAAAAAAAAAAAAAAAAAAAAAAAAAAAAAAAAATCTTCAAAAGAAAAAGGCAAAGACATTGAGAAAAAATACACGTGAAATTATTAACATTCCAGGAGAAAGAAAAATAAGCTCAAAAAAATTTTAAATAGATGCAAATATTGTACACTCCGAAAGTGAACATTCTAACCACTTATTTCTAAGTCTTAGGTAATGATTTCTAACATGTCTGTCTTTGAGATTTATATAAGCCAACTTTCCTTGAATTCTAGTGACTACAATATTCATTCATTTACAAAAGGTATTAAAATGAAGGTTAAAATTAAGTAAGAAGCATTTGAAAAAGTCATTATGAACTCCTAGAATAATCTAGTACCGCTTTCTTCATTGTAAGTTTGCATAGCAAGGATCTAAGACAAGTTTTAAAATAAAATGACCCTCTTTTACAGCCTTGGGTACATGAGGCATCATTTCCTCACAATAGCCTGGCCCTCTTCCCTCCCTTTGTGGCCCCCAGTGCGTCTTTGTAAATCACAGGTGTTTGTGGGCATAAAGCCCATCAGACGGGGAGTTTATTGTGAACACTTCTTTCTTTGCCACTTGTTCTAAACCTGTTCAGAAAGTGCTCCATGCCTTAGACAAAATCTCCATAAAAATCAAGAAACAAGAAGTTTTCTGTAAGCCTGCCCAACAGCCACACTATGACATTCGTTTTGACAGCTCTGTGACCCTGCATTGTCCCAACTTTATTCACTAGTCTCTTTTTCTCTTTCTTTCACCATTCCTTTCTTTTAAGCCTTTATTGGCATTTGGCATTTTTATCTACTGTAAAATAAAGAGGAGGAGGATGGGTTGGGTTTTGGTGTGTGTGTGTGTGCGCGCGCGCGTGTGTGTGTGTGTGTGTGTGTGTGTGTGTGTTTTCACTCCATGGAAGCTGGAAAAAGCTATCTGCAGTTACTGTAGCAATGGTTTAAAAAAAAACACCTGCAAATCAAAGAAAGACACCATGGCAGAGTCTTCAGATTTTTTTTTTTTTCCACTTTCCCTTAAAGTTTCTTCGTGGCCATTATAGACTAGGCCTGGCAATGAATTTATGTGACAGCTATGAAGTTAGTATTAAAATCGTGAATAGTGCCTAGGAGTTTTCATACCCTTACTATAAGATCCCCTCAATTTGCCACACAGCGGTGAATAGGGTAGAGAAGGGGGTGTCAAATGAATGGGGCAAGGAGGGTGTGTGAATGGCAGGGCTTCGCGGGAGGGGGCAGCACAGTAGTCACCGGAGAAGGGTGATTTATTTTTGAACTTGCAGAAAGGAAGGCCAGGAGAAGTTGCCTAAAAGACCCAGACGTACAGGGTGGGGGTGGGGGGTGAAATAAATAACTTGTCTCTAGCAGTGCCAATGCCCGCTCTAGAAGCAGGGACGGGTGGGGAGCGGGGAGGCAGGGAAGCAAGGGTAAATTTATTCCTCTGGTCTTCCAAGACCGAACACTAAATGCCAGCAGGGAGCAGATGTGGGCAGAGGCAGCAGAATGGGAGTAAGGGGTAAGGAAGGAGGGGGTAAGCATGGATCTCAATGGAAATTAACTACTTGGGGACAGTGAGGGGAGAGCTGAGGCGGACTGGGTGGGAGCTGGGGGGAGAGGAGAGTCTCTCGGTTGTTTAAAAAGAACTCTTCTGCGGGGACCCAGCGAGGGCGTATAGAAAATGAGGTGCCCGCCTGCAAGGAGCAAGGCGGAGCGCGTCCTCCGCCGCCCTGGGGCCCCGCCCCCGCGGTCCCTCCCGGACTCGCCCCCCGCCGCCCCCTATTAGCATGCGGGCGGCCTCAGGGCCGCCGGGCGCGGGAGGCGACAGTGGGATCGCGGCGCAGGGCGCATTGTGGGCAGCGTTCGCCTCCGCGGGGGACCATCTGCTCGCTGTCAATGCATCACCTGCTCGTCTGGGCCGTCGCTGGGGCAACGGGGGCGGGGGGATTAAGGAGCGTGTGCGCCTGGGTCCGCGCGGAGGCGGCGGGGACGGGGGCGGGGACGGGGGCGGGGCGCGCCAGGGCAGCCGCAGCCCAAACTCCGTGTGTCCGCGGGCTGCAGGCGGCCGGCGACCACCCGGGCGGGCCCCGCCGCTGGCCGCGCCCCGATCGGCCTGAGCAAAGGTTCCCGGGCGGCCTCTGCTCGCTGAGTCTGCAACCGCAGAGAGCAAGGGTCAGGCCTTAACCAACCCACGTGCGACCCCCGAGTCTACCTGGAGCGTGCGGCCCGCAGCCTCCACCATCAGAGCTGCTCCGCACTGTCGGGTTCCTTGGGGGCGCGGCGGGGCTCGATTCCGAGAGCTCCCAGTCTCCGGGCAACCACAATGGGGGCAGCATCACGGGTGGACCCTCCCCAGCTTCCACCACCACAGTCGCAGATCACCTGCTCCCCTTTCCTCTGACTTTCTAGTTTGCTGCCCCAGCGCCGTGCCCTGCTGAAAAAGGCGCGAGAGTATGAGAGGCTCCTGCTGCTAGGGGGCGGGAGGAGGTCCCAGGGGTTTGCCAGGTGGGCTGATTTTCCACGAAGGAGACAGTTCTAGGGTAAAATCCCCGGAACTCTCGAAATCTTCCTGCCATCTTTTCCTCCTCCTTGAACTCTGAATTTGAGTACTGTCAGCGCTAAAGCCAACAGCAGGGGGCAGAGCGAGGCTGTGGATGGGAAGGGCGCCCACTCTGGGACATCTTTTGAGCTAAAAAGTTGTGCTGGCTGGTTTAGAAACTTCCAGGAACTTCTGTCTTCTGGTCTTCCCCATCTCCACCTCCACTTCTAACCAGTCCAAGACTTAGCTCCACCAGGAAAGGTCGTTCACATCTGCGCAAGGATTTCGTATAGCTAAACAGAGAAGGACCCATGAAAGCCCACCTAAACTTTCCAGGGACTGCACAAAGCCAAAGCGTTGTTAAGTTTTAATTACAGCTCATAACGTGTAACCGCCTACAGCTGTAGCACTGTGGCATCTGTAGCACTGTGACATCCAATCCTGTCAGATCTCAGAAGCTAAGCAGGGCCAGACCAGGTTAGTATTTGGATGAGAGACCACCTGGGAACACCAGATACTGTAGGCTTGGGAGAAGGACCCAGCAACCCGTTTCCAAAAATCAATCCACCATTGAAACGCTATGAATAGCAGAGAAGCACTGACAAAGTGTTTCGCCTGTTGTACGTAGGGTCGCTATGAGTCCACTCGGTGGCACCTAACAACAATAACAACATAATGTGTAAACTTTTTCTGGTTTGCTAATTAGCCGACGTTCCTCTGCAGTCTAATAAAAAGCAACAGAAAGTGGGTATGCAGAATGTCCTGAGTCCCAAGCTGATACATCCCTCTCCTTTCCCCTCTAACCCACCACATCTGAAATATTTCCAGCCAGGTAAAATCTCACCTTATTTTTGTTGTTATTGGTGATGGTGCTGTGTGGATTTTGTTGTTGTTACTGTTCTTGTTGTTTTGTTGGAGACAGGGTCTTGCCATGCGGCCCTTGCTGGCCTGGAACTCTCTTTGCAGACCAGGCTGCCCTGGAACTTGTGTAGTCTTCCTGCCTCTGCCTTCCCAGTGCTAACATTACAGGCCTGCCCCACCAAGCCAGGCCAGCCCAGCCCACTTTGTTTTTAAAGATCTCTGAGTCAAAAAATACAAGTGTTTCCTATTAGAACTCATTCTAGAGTCTGGCAACTCTTGAGGAGGCAAAGTTTTGTGGGTTTGTTTGTTTTTGTAGTGCTGGGGAAAGAAGCCATGGTCTCATGCATGGTAGACAAGCACTCTACCACCAAGCTACACCCCCGCCCCAAAGCTTTTTACCTTAGTGTCTTATACCTACTTCCTGCCCTTTTGCTTTGAGGGCAAATCAGAGAAACTGATTTCTTTTTAAATCAACACAGAGAAATTGATCTTTACAAATCAACTCTTTATGTTGAAGATACAATTAAATTATCCATTAACCCCAAAATTTCTCTTGTGCTTTATTCCCGTCATTTTTCTTTTCTCTAGTAAAGCTACTATTCCTTATCACAAAGACAAGATTGTAATATTGACCCTATGTTCATCTTTTGCAACTAAAAATGTCATGATTAGAAAATAAAACTTTTCCCACCTGAATCAGACTAATTTTAATTAAATGCAATTTTTAAAATTTGCTGTTTCTATGCAGCAAATGGCATTCCTGCTAATGTATGACTTTCTTCATATTAATATGCAAGAGGAAAAAGTCAGCTATCAAAATATCTGCAGCTTTGACATAATAGAGGAGAGTATCTTTTCAAAAGAAAATTCTACCTGCCACAAACCACTTTTAATAGTGACTTTCATAAAGTTGAGAATTCTGAGAAGAAAGTATGCTCTCTTACCCACAAGGAGCTCCCAAACACATAAAATCATGTCATCATTTCCACTTAGAGAGTGAATGAGTTTGAGTCCAACTATCCTATCTATAGACAAAGTAACGTAATCAAAGACCAAAGATGATAAGCACCTGGAAGTGCCCAGGGCTCTCTCAGTCTGCACACTAAGAACAAAATATGCAATGTTCACTGTATTGCCACTCCTATACCTGTGGCTTTGAAACAACAACAAAAAAAAAAAAAGAGAAAGAAGTTTTCATCAATTAAACAATCTGAGCAGTACCACATGTCAGGCAAGATGAAGATCCCTGTCCTCAGGGAGCTCACTGTTTTGTGGAAAAGAAAAGAATAGAAAGCGAGGGAGGGAAGGATGAAAGGGGGGGGGAAGAGAGAGAGAGAGAGAGAAAAAGGGAGAGAAAAGAAAAGAAAGATGGATGTGCTGTGTACTTGAAATATGCCAAGACAGCAGAATTTGTTTTCACCACTGAACACCAGCACTAATGGTCATGAGTCCTCTTTGAACGGTATGAGACATAAGGGTGAGTTTGGGTAAATAAGACAAATAAAGATGGGCAATATGATGCTACTGAACTTTTCCAAGCACAAAGGTTCTTGAATGTGATCAGTGATATTGGTAGTGAAATCAAAAACAAAGAAACTTTAAAGATAGAACCTGCCTACAGCCTAAAGTTCAAACCTTTAAAGGTCATTCAGAAGCTTCCGTCACATGTTCTCATCCTGTGGTGTTCTAGTAAATATTTAATAGCTGGTTCTTGGAGCCAGATAAAGTTCTGACCTGTAGCACCTGCCAATTTCCCTAGTGTAAATACTCCCCTCATAGCTGATTTCAAGCTATCAAGTGACATTAGTAAGTGCAGAGTTGGAAACAGATGGGCACTGCAGCTGGGACGAGTGACTACAAGTTAGCTCTAGCACAGCACTACCTTTGTCACATTTTCCTCTCATTTATTCTCACTCTGTTCTTGTTCAAAGATAACACAGCTGAATTATGGAGAAGGTACCCAGCACAACACTAGTGTTGTCATTTTCACCAGTTATCATTGATATGTATATATAATATGACAATTTTCCTTTAGATGGCTGTGAAGTATAAGAGGAGACCCTTTCCTAATTTTCACAAAGGCATCATTTAGGTTGGTTGTCTTATTGCCCAAAGACCACAAACTGGAAGTTGTAAACCAAATGCACCACACAGACATCTTTTATTTAGCTCACACTGTGTTTAAAATAATCTTTTTAAATTGGCTTTCCAACATTTAAAAATTAGGAGGCAAAAAAATCCAATTTCTAGATCTTCTTGGGAAAATTAGAGCAGAATGCATTTACATTGAAAGCAATAACATGGAAGGTACCCTACGGCTGGAACAAGGAAATCATTCAAAAAATATCTGTATCCTTCTGCCCGCCTGACTGATGTTTTGCACTCATTTTCTTTATCACAATATTCTTCAAGCCATGTCAGCCAGACTCTGTCTTCCTCTAGAGATCCTCCCTCATCTTCTGTCAGTCTCTGCAACAATTTTTCCACCTTCAAGCTTGGCACTTTCCAGTCTCCTCCCTGAAACCCTCCACCCTCCACCTTCTTCGTGGTCAAGTCATGTTCATCCCTCCATTCCAGGTTAGACATAATTTTGACTATCAGCTCCCAGCAAGACTCCCAAATAGCCTTCAATGCCCTTCTCCACAGAGCAGTCACAATGATCTTTTTAAAATATGAATCAGATTGGGCACAATGCATTTATAACAAAACACAAACTTCTTTAAGTGTCCCCATCTGAATTTGAAAGCTGTAACCAATAACTGAAAATTTAATTAAGTCAATATATGACTGCCAGTATTCACATTGTTTTTACCAGTACTAAAAAGAAATGTCACCCCTCTCTGAAATATCTTCCCCCATCTAGACAGAATTTATCTTAGTGCCATTTATTTGTTTGTTCATATGTTTGTTTATTATAGGAAATTATAATTACTTACAAATATGTGTATCCTTCTGCACTACAAATTTCCTTATAGAAACGTGATATAGAATGGCCAATAACCTACACAATGAAAGTAGGAACACCTAGTTTCAAGTCGGGGCTTAACCACTTGCCAACTGCATGACCTTGTGCAAATTAATAGACCTCTCCAATGTCAGTTTCTTCATCTCTAAAAAGATGGTAATCATTTAAGAAATAATAACCATAGCTAATATTTGTAAAATGTTTGTCAGGTAGGCAATAAGTTCAAAGGGTTTTACATGTAGTATTTTAGTCAATCCTCACAAGAACACTTTGGGATAGCAACTATTATTTGCCCTATTTTACATATGATTCAAACTGAGGCATGATGACATTCAGTAACTTGTTCAAGGTCCCACAGCTAACAGGTGATTGAGATGGTATTTAGACCCTGCCTGTGTCATGCCAGGATGGAATAATGCTTGTAGACCTCTCTGTACAGGAGCTCTGTGCTTAGAGTGATCTTTTCACACCATGATTTCTGAGATCTCCCTCCCATCTGTGCCATTTGGTAGGTGTTAACCCTCTACTACCTCAAACTGCAATCATACAATGTTTGTTGCTGAAGAATCAGGGAAAAAAATACAAGAATAAGTGTATTAGGTGTCTTGTGCCTTCTGAAATTAATCACTAACCAGTTGAGAGCCTCAAGGAAGAATAATTTTCCCGGAAATTCCCCAAATCTGCCATTGTCAAAGGAAAACAAAAGCTTGAACACCTACAGACAGCCTTGAAAACACAATCTAAACAACCAAAAAAGCATCCTTGTGTAAAATGTAAATGATAGTGCCAAAGAAAAGGAAATGGTAAATTGAAGTGAGTTTTCCAGGCCTCAACCAATTTACCATCATCAACTCCAAGCAGAAGAGGAACTGGATATTATATGAGACTATCCTAACTCTAAACCAATTCCTATTTTATTCTGAATTCCATTCTGAGCAGAGCAACCCAGCTCAATTTCAGAGGTGCCTCCAATATATGAACTAGAAAAAAATCTTAATGGAGAGGTTTTCTTTTCTTTTCTTTCTTTCTTTCTTTCTTTTTTTTTTTTTTTTTTTTTTTTTTTTTTTTTTTTTTTTTTTTTTTTTTTTTTTTTTTTTTTTTTTTTTTTTCTATACACATAATGATTCCCACAGCCTTTTTCATCTTAGACCTTTAGATTTTCTGAACCCAGGGAGTTCTGTCATGGAGAAATAATTTTTTTTTAAATCCCCCTGAAGCAATCATTTTGTTTGGATGCAGTGATTAAATGATGGTATCACACAGTCACCCTGAGCTCCTTTCCTTTCTCATGTGGACCCCAGAGAGGCCAGAGCACCAACATTAAAGAATGGAAAATCTTCATTTGAAATCAATAATCTAGTATTTGTCCCTTTAGTGGCCGCAGTTTGGTTCTATGTCCATCCTTAACCCCAGCTGCACACACTGCAATCCTCTCTCATATCCTGTCCATGCATTTCAGGCCTCACCCCGAGCTGTTCAGGAACTGCATGTCGTTGGGTGTTCCCAGGTTAGTCGGGGAGAGGGAGAGGCATCACATAGCCACACCAAGCAGCTGTTGGGGTCCCCTCACCTCAGCCTCTTCCTGTGATGCCAGAATACGAGGTTGATCTTTCTAACTCTCAAGAGGCTCACAGGGAAGGCTCTGCATTTGTAAAATCACCTTAGGAAAAATGGAGGGTAGGATAAGGACATGGAGAAAGACAAGGTCATTTCATTCATTGAAGAAGCTTGTCTCCAAACTCACCAGGTTGTTTAGATTAATGTGTGCAACCTCTTATGTGTAATGCAGACCTCAATAAAGTAGTTTAAACAAAGAAAGAAAAGAAACAGATGCTAGTCTCATTATGATCTTATATGGATTCAGTGATGGCTGGAAAGTCCAAGTAAAAGAAATGAAATGAATTTTATATATATTTTAGTATATATGTAACAAAATTGTATTTATATTTGATATAACTTATAAATTTATATAATAGCTACATAGTACATATTCATATAATTTATAATATCAACATTATAAATATACGTGATAAAATTATATAACATGTATACCTATAACATATGTGTGTGTGTATATATATATATATACATATACATATATATATACATATATATCCATTTGTGTATATGTACATATGTATAGACTGTGGCTTAGCTCAATTGGTAAAGTGCTTCTATGTACTCTCTGAGGCTCTGAGTTTGATCCCCAGCACTGCAAAAATGGGAGAAGGACCTAGCAGCCCACTCCTGAAACTATCAGCCATTGAAAACCCTATGAATAGCAGAGAAGCACTGACATAGTGCCAGGCATGGCACAGTGTTGGGGAGTGTTTCATTCTATTGTGCATAGGGTTGCTGTGAGTCAGACCAGACTGGATGGCACCTAACAACAACAATGTATGTGTGTGGTGCATGTGTATGTCTGTGTGTGTGTGTATGTGTGTGTCTCTCTCTCTATATATATATATATGTATATATATACATATATATGTATATATATATGTATGTGTATATATATGTGTGTGTATGAACTTCAAATATAAACATGATCTTCACACTATAAAAACAACATCTAACATTCAATTGGGAACATAAAGTATTCCACCACAGCAGCCCACTCCATTGCTCAATCCTCACATACACTTTTCCCTTCCTCCTAATTCTACTCTCACACTCTAGAGACATAGATGTTGTTATTGTTGTTAGGTGCCATCAAGTTGGGTCCACTCATAGCGACCCTACATAAACAGATGAAATACTCCCCAACACTATTCCATACCAGGCACCATGTCAGTGCCTCTCTGCTATTCATATGGTTTTCAATGGCTGATTGTTGTGGGGCAGTGGGTTGCCGGGTCCTTCTCCCAAGCCTACACCACCTGGTATTCCCAGGCAGTCTTGTATCCAAAGACTAAACAGAGCTGAGCCTGCTTAGCTTCCGAGATCTGACAGGATTAGACACCAGGGTGGCACAGCTGCAGGCAGAGATATAGATAAATGCATTCAATTACTCAGAAGAACCACCAATTTGTTAAGTGCATCTTTAAAAAGTGGAGACGTTCTTTGGCCCCATTTTGCTAATGCTATGATATTTTTGGTAAGGTAATGATGAGCTGATGTCTCTTCAAATTGCTATTCTTTAAAAATCCTAAATTTTCACACTCATTAACAGTTAAAGCTTTAAACACACAGATGTAATTTTCAAGCTGACTTTTTTTGGTTGTTTTTTCTGTGTGATGAGGACACACAGAGGACAGCCCTGGCATCACTTCCATGTCTTAGGCAGTCGCAGTCTTGCCTCCAATATTCTATAACCAACTTTGCAGAACTGCAGCCCTGGAGGTAGCCTGACCCACCATCTTCAGAGAGCAGTTTGGGAAATAAGAAAGTTAATATTTGAGGGTGCCTCTGAGGAACCTTGGCCAATAGATTAGCCATATTCTCATTCTTATCGCTATTGTATTCTCCTGGGAGCTGGGATTTAGCTCAGTTGGTAGAGCGCCGCTCTGCAGTCTCTGAGGTCCCAAATTCGATTCCCAGCACCACAAAAATGGGAGAAGGATGTGGCAATCCACTCCCAAGGCAATCCCGAAACAGCCAGCCATTGAAAACCCTACGAGGGTCGCTATGAGTCAGACACTACTCCATGGCACCTTCCAACAACAACAATTCTCCTGGGAGGTTCTGGTAAATTCAATTCTCTTCTTCCCCTTTTATTTCCAGTAATATTTAGGTTCCTTTTGAGGAATGTAAGGGAAATGACCCACATTGTATGCCATTCAATGAGACCTTGGGAACTTGTAAGGATGCTGGCGTTAGAGTTGAGAGTTACCTTACTCTTAACAGGGTAGTAGACTCTGATCTCTCTTTTTGCCCAGCATTCATTCTCCATGCCTCGGGTGAGGATCTGCGGATACTCTCTTGGAGAGATCCTCTCCACTGTCAGGTCCTGTGGCCCGTAGGAGGTATGTCTGCCAGAACTGGCACAGGAACTGGTTCAAAAGAAGACTTGTGACCCCAAGCAGGCCAGGGAGAGTCAGGAATGAACCTTAAAGAAAAAGAATGCTGTCTCCACAGGGTTTGCTAAAGTGGTAGAAAGGAAACTTGTAGCTTTATTTGTTACCTTATGGAACAGAATGGAGCCGCAGTAAGAGAAGCAGAGAAAGGGAGGGAAGGAAGGAAGGAAGGGAGGGAGGGAGGGAGGGAGGGAGGGAGGGGATAGATATAAAGAGAGAAAGAAAAGAAAAGAAAAAGAAAAGGAAAGAAAGAAAAAGAAAGAAAGAAAGAAAGAAAGAAAGAAAGAAAGAAAAAGAGAAAGAAAGAAAGAGGGAAAGAAAGAAAGAGAACGAAAGAAAGAGAGAGAGAAGAGGGTTAAGGGAAGTGAAGAAAAGGGGTAGGCATGGTGGCACATGGCTGTAAGTCTAAAACTTGGGAAATTTGTGCAAGAGGATCACAAGTTCGAAGCCAGCCTGGGCTACATAGTGAGGCCCTGTCAAAAAAGAAGGGAAAGAAGAAAGAAAAGAAGGAGAGATTCTTAAGGACATGACTTCATAGCTGATCCAGCCATGTTTGCCAGATATATCCCTAGATTTCAATTATATGAACAAATATTCCTTTCTTTGCTTAAGCCTTCTGAGTTTTTTTGTACTTCACAATGGCAAAAAATTTTTGATTAATAAAACCAGCTCTATGATTAGCCTTCTCTTCAACACACAGAAGAAGATTTCACCTTGAAATAAGGATATAAGGCTTTTCTCTGAGGATGGATTACAGCTCATCCTTAGAGCTGGAGGACTCTACTTTGGGAATGATATTAAGACTGAAAATCAAAGCCCATCTGTACTAAATGTATTTACTAACAGAAAGAATATTCAACCCTTTAACATTTTTTTTGTTTGTTTTGGTTGTATTGGGGGGTTGAATCCAAGGCTTCACGCATGCTTTGCAAGTGCTCTATCACTGAGCTGTACCCCAGCCCATTTTTAACTTTTTATTTTGAGACACAATCTTGCTAAATTATGCAAGCTGCCTCTGGCTTCAGACTTGCAATCCTCCTGCCTCCACCTCCCAAGTTGCTGGTATTACAGTTGTGTGCCACCCTACCCAGATTCAACAAAGATTTAATGAGTAACAAATGCATGCCAGATAAGTCAATGTGCCTGGTATTGAGAACAGAGCCTTGAATCAAGGACAGTGTCTACCTCATCATGACCACATTCCAGCAGAGGAAAACAGAAGATAAACAAATATGTACTCGGCTGTGTGGTGTCAAGGGGCTTGGGGAAAAATAATGCAGAATAACAAGAATAGTGGGTGAGGGATAGGTTGATAGAGGAGACCTGTTTGAAAAGGTGGTATGTGGCCAGGCACAGTGGCACATACCTGTGGTACTGGCACCCAGTGAATGGGAGCCAGAGATGCTCCTAAACATCCTATAATACACAAGACAGCCCCACTCAAGAAGGAAGTACCCAGCCCCAAACATCAATGGCATTGACATTGAAAAACCCTAGTCTAGACTAAGATAAAGATTCATTGTTCTCAGGTTTTGTGCTAGTGACTTTGAAACTTACAATAAATATGAAGTCAGAGAAACACAAACTGAGTTTGATTACCTTTCTCTTTGGCTGATCATTTGAAAGGCAAAAATTATACTTGCTTTTTTGTATTTAAGAATAATTTATTGGGGAAAAAATGAATAGTGGACTATGCTCTCAAGTTAAAGCAAGAGATTATCAGGGAAGAAAGTGCCATAAGAATGTTCCTGAATCTACAACAGGAAAGCTTAAAAAGTGTTGGGTTCTTTTTTAAAATATGAAAATGTCATTCCAGGGAAACTAAAGTACCTGGCGCAGATTTTGCTTTGGAGAGGAAAATGCCTTTGAAAACCCAACTGGTTGTATAATTAAGTGATAATGAATGCAGAGCCATACTTTGTATTCCATTCCAGCACATTGGAGTTGAATCTGAACTTGAAACGCTAAATCCCTCAGTGCCCTGGCCCCTCATCAGTGAAGTGCAAATCAAGGCCTTTGGCTGCTCTAGAGGGATAGTTCCAAAAAAAAGTGAACTACAAATGTTGTGTTTTCAAACTTGCCTACTATCTCATGGTATGCCGAGTTGTATATGCAAACTACACTTAATAAAAAGAAATGTCTCATTAGAACAAGAAAGTGAGCTTTTACATGTGATGTTTTTGCTGTTTTATGTGATGGCTTATGTGCAAGAGAATGATAATCTATTTGCCAAAAAAAAGGACTATTAATTTCCATTTTATATGGAGAATAGGAATGCTTTCTGGATTTTTAGTTCACTAGTGATTTCACTGGGATTGAGGTTTAGCTCAGTTGGTAGAACACTGTTCTGCACTCTCCGAGGCCTTGGGTTCAATCCCTAGCACCACAAAAATGGAAGAAAGACCTGGCAGCCCACTCCAGAAAAACAATCCAGAACCAATCAGCCACTGAAAACTCTATGCATAGCAGAGAAGCACTGATACAATGCTGGGCATGACACAGTGTTAGGGAATGTTTCGTTGTGTTGTACATAGGATGGCTATGAGTCGGACCCAACTCAACAGCACCTAAGAACAGTGATTTCACTTAGAAAAAATTTAAAGGATATTTTGTATTTGTACTCCAGCTAATGTCATGCATAAGAAAGATGCATGAGTGTAAGTGCACTCAACTGAGCTTTTTGCTTGATTATAGAGGCACATTATATTGTAGAAAATATTTACTTAGAAACTTGGTTTAACAAAAGCTGGAGAAACTTTTAAAAAATTATTCCTCCAAAATCATGATAAGGGATTTGAAAACACAAGAAAATAATAACTCAATGAACTACTTGGCATTTTATCATCATAACTACAATACATAGCTGAGTGTTGTGGCACACACATGTAATCCTAGAAATTTGAGAGGCTGAGAACAGGAGGATTGTGAGTTCAAGGCCACAGGTAGCCTACTCAGCTTAGTGAGACCATTTATCAGAATAAGAAAAAAATGTAAAAGGGGATGAGAGTGCAACTCAGTGTGGAGCACCCTCCATTCAATCCCTCGGTATCATTTAAAATTAAAAATTATAATGCATAATACAATCAAGCTTCAGATAGCCAACCATTCAAAGAAGCCACTATCATTTGACATTTTTAGCTTGATATTTAAAAATATCAGGGTTTTTTTCTATACAAATTGGCATTTTCTGTCACAGTGGCACACGCCTATAACCCCAGCGACTTGGAAGGTAGAGACAGAAGGATCACAAGTTCGCGGCCAGAGGCAGCCAGTGTAACTCAGTGAGACCCTGACTCAAAATAAAAAGTTTAAAAAGGGGCTGGGAGTGCAGTTCAGTGGTAGAGAGCTTGCAAATCATACGTGAGGACCTGGATTCAGCACCCCAGTCCAAAAATAAAATATAATAATAAAAAAAATTGGTATTTTCCCAAATTTACTAAAACATAAATTTCACATATGAAGAACTTGGGAGGAAAACCTGATGGGAAGCAGAACAGACAGTATAACACATGTTCAATTTCAAATTGCATTTCATAAACAGGCTTAAATGTCTGAAGAAAAACAAAGCTCTACAATAGGAAGGTAAACAAATGACATATATATATGTGTGTATAGATATAGATATAGATATATAGAAAGATATAAAATACAATATATATACACACATATATATTTTTACCAGATTAGCCCACCTGGCATTTACTGGGTATGACAGAGAGCACAGTTTCTTGCATACCTTTGACCACAGGTGCATGCTATGTTGCAACAAAATCTTGGAAGAAAGCCAGCAGCCTCAGGGCTCTAAGGGGACCATCAGGAAAGAACAGGACATGAATCAAACAAGGCTGCCCAAACTAAGCTGTCCAATCAAACTACACCCTGAACTGTGATAAAATGATAACACAAAGAACATCTTTGGGCAAAGTGGGTTAGCAAACAGGGTAAAGGAGCATCTGGATAGAAGGAAACAGTGGGAAGAGAGATTTTATCTTTTGTAAACACATAAACATCCAAGCCTGTCTGCAGACAGTCCCTAACTTAGAAGGGTTTAGCTTAAGATTTTTTCAGCTTTACAATGGAGTGAAAGCAGTATGTACTCAGTAGAGACCATAGTTTGAATTTTGAATTTTGATCTTTTTCCAGATGAGCAACATGCAGTGCAATACTCTCTCTTGATGCTGGGCAGCTGAGAGGTCACAAGAGTGAATGATGGATAGTCTACATATGCTGTGTTGTTCAGCTATGATGCTCAGTTTTTGTTGTTGTTAGGTGCCGTTGAGTCGGTATCCGACTCATAGCGACCCTCTGTACAACAGGGGAAACACTATTGCCAGTGCTTCTCTGCTATTCATAGGGTTTGCAATGGCAGATTGATTTTTGGGAGGGGGTTGCCAGGTCCTTCTCCCAAGCCTACAGCATCTGGTGTTCCCAGGCGGTCTCCCATCCAGGTACTAACCAGGCCTGACCCTGCTTAGCTTCTGAGATCTGATGGGATCGGATGACACAGGGCTACAGCTGCAGGCATGATGCTCAGTAGGTTAGGTATATTCAGTGCATTTCTAGCTTGTAATTTCAATTTGCAGTTTATTGGGATGTTGCCCCAGCATAAGTCAACTTACTGAGTGAGGTAGACTAGTAGTTTCCTCTGCTGACTCTGATCAAACTAGCACAGGTAATAAGTCAGAGGGTTACATACCCACATTGTTCCACCTTCTCTATTAGTTAACCCTCCTACAAGAAGCAAATCACAGATTGGGAAGCTTGTAGCCTGAAGTGGAGAGAGCTTACCCAACATATCTGGGTAGAAAAGTTGTTAGGTGCTGTCAAGTCAGGTCTAACTCATAGTAACCCTATGTACAACAGAACAAAACACCACCTGACACTATGCCATTCCTGGTACAATTGCCAGTGCTTCTCTACTATCCATAGGGTTTTTGATGGTTGATTGTTTCAAGAGTGGGCTGCCAGGTCCTTCTTCCAAGCCTACAACACTTAGTATTCCCAGGTGGTCTCCTATCTAAGGACTAACCAGGCCCAACCCTGCTTAGCTTCTGAGATCTGACAAGATCAGATGTCGGGGTGGTATGGTTATAGATGTCAGGGTCATATAACAAAGAGTAAGCTAGTAAAGGAGGACTTTCCTTTGCTGGTGCCAAATATGACATGTAGTCAGTCTACCAGAAGTTCAAAAAGCAGTGTGATTCAACTGACAGATGAGCCACAAATTCAATTAGATCATTTCAGATAAGTGATTGAAGAGTTAGAAAAGTGAAAATATCTCCTCTTATATATTTTGATTTAAAGACATCACAAGACAGTCCAGGGGCACAAGAGACAGTGCCCTTGGAGAAATATATGGCCTTGAGCTAGGCTTTGAATTATTGTTTTTTAATGGGAATGTCTTTTCTCCCAAGCTGGATTGTATATTTCTTATGTTTATATGTTGTCAGCCTCCCATTCCCAGTATTAATGACAGGCTTTAACAAAGCCTTGCTCAGAGAAAAGAATAAAATTATGAAGTCATAGGGGGCATTTTTAAGACCTGAAAGAAAAGTCATTGAAATTAGCAATTTTGAATATGACTTTCTGGCAGAGTATGTAAGTTAATGGTATGTTTGTGAATTATAATTCTACATTTTTTTTCTTTTTAAAATCATCACAAATCAAGAAGTAAAGAAGAAAATTGAGCAATGATCAAAAGGCAGGAGAAGTACTTTAATGCTATGGAAGACCGCACAGAAATTAAAGGAGGATAAAAAGAATTCAGGAAATCAGGGGTCATGGGAGAGATACATAGATGTTATGTACAACTCCAGGCCATAAATTGGCTCACAGGCCTGCCATAATCTATTACTGTATCATCAGAGGTTTGTGTTGTAAACAACAGAATCTATTTAGGCTGCTTATGTAGAAAATAAATTTATTAAATGATATTAGGTAACTCATAGAGGAACAAAGAGCCAAAGCCTAATGCTTTCTAGCCAGAAATCCTAGCCATCCCATGGGGTTGTCTAGTGCAACATCCCTGCCATTGTGCTAAGCATCAGTCCTCCTGGAGACCAGTCACCAAAACTCTTCCAAAGCTGCCTGAGAAGAAGTAGATACCACTCCTCCCACCATGCCCTGATGACTGACCCCTCCATTATGCAACTTCTCGCGTTGCTTTCTTCTGGATCAAATCTCACATAGTGGGCCCGATTTGCAGAACCCAAGTCCCACACTTGCATGGTAGGTACAAGAGTCCAGGGATGTGAGGTATTTGAAAAGAACTTATAAATTCAGGTGAGAAGCTTTCAAAATGTACAGAGAAATGCTCAAAGACAACCAGGGACCACAATGACAGAAATCTACTGTGAATCCCAATATACCTGTTCTGTTCATGTTTCTTTTATCCTAACCCTCCACTCCAGGCAGCTTATTCTCTCTATTATTCCCTTCCTCCTGTCTTTATAATAGGAGACATTTAAATAATTTACTCAAGGTCACACAGCTACTAAAAATAAAAATCTGCATTTGAACACAAGTTCCTTCTAAAATACAAATTCTGCTTCCCAGGACTGTGTTGAGAGGATGTGTAAAGTCTGTACTTTATAATGTGTCCCATAGCACCAGGCTCACTGCACTAGATAGTCAACACTATGCACTAGTTGTTGTTGTTGTTAGGTGCTGTCAAGTGGGTCCAACTCATCATGACCCTCTGTACAACAGAATGAAACACTCCTTGACACCGTACCAAACCCAGCACTATGTCAGTGCTTCTCTGCTATTCATATGCTTTTCAATGGCTAATTGTTTTTGCTTGTTTTCATTTCTCAGGATTGTTTTGGAAGTGGGTTGCCAGGTCCTTCTTCCATATTTGCAATGGTGGAGATCAACCCAGGCCCTTAGAGAGCACAGAGTAGCAGTCTACCAACTGAGCTAAATGCCAGCATTCACACTATGTACTAAGCAGATAGTAATTTAATTCAATAGATATCCACTTAATGCCTGGAATGTGATCTTAGTAAATTAGTAACTTAGAAATTATGTAATGTTGGGCAAATTTCTTAACCCTCTGTTTCCTCATTCACAGAATAAGAATGAAATGCTTCTCACAGATTGATGAGATGGCATTTTTGGAAATAGGGGCCCAAACCTGGACAACAATAGGCACATGATAAATATCAGGCTCACACAGAAAGCAACATAAAAACAGGGCTTACACTTCAGTGGAGTAATAGGCTGCCTATCTGTTGGTTTCCAAGGTCTAAGAAACCCTCCCAATTCTCAACCAACTCCCAGTCATACCACAGATTCACAGCCCCCACACAACTAATGACTTGAGTCGGTAATCCAACCAAGGGAAAGAGCCTGAAGAGGCCATGGATTTAAACAGCCCATGCTGAAATAGGTCTGTAACCATTGCACCCTAGCATCTGATCCCACCTGATCTTGGAAGCTAAGCAGAGTCGCCTTGGTTAGTCCTTGGATGGAAGACCACCTGGGAATACCAGGTGCTGCAAACTAGGGAGAAGGACTTGGCAATCCACTCCCAAAACAATCTGCCATTGAAAACCCTATGTATAGCAGAGAAACTCTGGCAATAGTGCTGGGTGCAGTGCAGTGTCAGACAGTGTTTTGCTCTGTTGTACATATGGGATGACTATGAGTCATACCAGGGCCTGCAGCTGTAGCCCTGGGGCATCCGATCCCGTCAGATCTCAGAAGCTAAGCAGGGTCAGGCCTGGTTAGTGCCTGGATGGGAGACCACCTGGGAACACCAGAGGCTGTAGGCTTGGGAGAAGGACCTGGCAACCCCCTCCCAAAAATCAATCTGCCATTGAAAACCCTATGCACAGCAGAGAAGCACTGACAATAGTGTTTCCCCTGTTGTACAGAGGGTCGCTATGAGTCGGATACCAACTCGACGGCACCTAACAACAATGAGTCATACCTGCGCTGCAGTCTCTGAGGTCCCAAATTCAATTCCCAGCACAGCAAAAATGGGAGAAGGACCTGGCAATCCACCCCCAAGACAATCCCGAAACAGTCAGCCATTGAAAACCCTATGAGGGTTGCTATGAGTCGGATACCAACTCGTTGGCACCTAACAACAACATGAGTCATACCCAATTCGATGGCACCTAACAACAGCAACACTGAAATAGAAGTGATGGTTATGGTATCCTGGCTTGAGAACAGTTTTACAGGAAGAGGGAGAAGAAGGCAAAGGACACCAGAGAAGCTCCCTTTGGCCAACATGGAAAGTGAGCAGTGAATATAAACATCCCACAAGACTCAGGATAAGGGGGTCACAGAAGACAGAAAACCATGATATCTGGAGCTTCTATATCCCTTCATAAAGGAACAGTCTTCCTACAACTCCTAGGTACAAGAAGTCCCAGGTGAGAGGGGACAGAAAGGAGCAGCAGGGGTGATTTCAGCCTACTGGGACCTCAGGAGCACGGTGCTGAGTTTGTCATCACTGCCCCTATGAAAGACTTCCTAAGTGTACCCTCTATCTCCTTCAGCATAACCTTAGAGTAAACATCCCTTCCCAAATAATTCTCCATTTCTCATGATCAAAAATAAAACTAAGCCAGGCACTGTGGCGCATTCCTGTAATCCCAGCAGCTCAGGAGGTGGAGGCAAGAGGATCACAAGTTTGAGACCAGAGGCAGTCTGTGTAACTTAGCGAGACCCTGTCTCAAAAAGTAAAAAAAAAAAAAAAAATGCACTGGGGGCACAGCTCAGTGGTCCAGCACTTGCAAAGCATGCAGGCACAAGGCCCTGGGTTCAACCCCCAGTACCAAAAAAAATTAAATAAATTAAAAAACTAAAAAAATAAAACTAACAGAAAGCTAACTGAAACAGTGAGGTGAGCCAGGAATCCCTAAGGGAAATAATGGAAATGTGAAGACCTCAAGGTCATGATCATGGCCTGACTCTCTTGGTCTTCTGTGAATTCTCTTCCTCCCTGTCATTACCTGATAGACTCCTATTCACCCTTCAAGATCTAGTTTAATTATTTTCCCCCAGGGTTCCTTGATGAAAATGGCTCCAGGCATTAATGGAATACCAACTGAGATGTGTCAACAAACAAATGCAGCACTGGAGGTGCTCGCTTATTTATGCCAAGAGATTTTGAAATTAGCTACCTGGCCAACTGACTGGAAGAAATCCAAGAAAGGGGATCCAACTGAATGTGGAAATTATCAAATGATATCATTAATATTTCATGCAAGTAAAATTTTGCTAATGATCATTCAAAAGTGACTGCAGCAGAATACAGACAAGGAACTGCCAGAAAATTAAGCCAGATTCAGAAGAGGGCATGGAGCCAAGGACATCATTGCTGATATGAGACTGCCCAAAAGCAGAGAATACCAGAAAGATGTCTGTGTTTTATTGACTAGGCAAAGGCATTTGTCTCTGTGGATCACAACAAATTATGGATAACACTGTGAAGAATGGGAATACCAGGACACTCAATTGTACTCATGAGGAATCTGTACATGGATCAGGAGGCAGTCGTATGAACAGAACAAGGAAACACTGCCTGGGTCAAAGTTAGGAAAGATGTATCCTTTGCCATACTTCTTCAATCTCTATGCTGAGCAAACAATTTGAGAAGCTGAACTTTATGAAGAAGAATGTGACATCAGGATTGGAAGAAGGCTCATTAACAAGCTATGTTATGCAGATGACACAACTTTGCTTGCTGAAAGTGAAAAAGATTTGAAATTCTTACTGATGAAGATCAAAGAACACAGCCTTCAGTATGGATTTTACCTCAACTTCAAGAAAATAAAAATTCTTACAATGAGTACTGCAAGCAACTTCACAATAAATGCAGAAAAGATTGAGGTTGTCCAAGATTTTGTTTGACTTGGTTCTATAGTCAACACTATGGAAGCATCAGTCTAGAAATCAAAAGACACATTGCATTGGGAAAAGCTGTTGCAAAAGACCTCTTTAAAGTGTTGAAAAAATAAAGATGTCACATTGAAGGGGAAGGTATGCCTGACTCATGCCATGGTATTTTCAGTGGCATGATATGGTTGTGGAAGCTAGACATTGAATAAGGAAGGCAGGAGAAGAATTGATCTTCTGAATTATGGTGCTGGAAATGAATATTGAATATACATACCATGGTCTTCCAAAAGAGTCAATAGATTTACCCTAGAAGAAGTACAACCAGAGTACTCCTCGGAAACAAGGATGATTTGGCTGTGTCTGACATATTTTGGCCACATTGTCAGGAGGGACTAATCCCTGAAGATGGACATCATGTTTAGGAAAGTGGCTGGTCAATGAAACAAAGGAAGACCCTCAAGTAGATGGATTGATATAGTGGAGGTTACTAGGGATTTACACATAAAAAAGATCATATGAATGGTAGAGTGTCAAGGAGTATTTTGTTCTGTTGTACATAGGGTCTCTATGAGTCAGACCCAACTCCATGGTACCTAACAACAACAACAACAACAACTGTGAAGCCTTCTTCCAGGACAACAGAAGGAATTAGCCACTCCCTTCAAAGGTGTGAGAGGCTTTGATATTGACGCCTACTACAGTGCTTGCTGTTCTCTCTCCTGGACAATAAACTCCTCCTTCATTTTGACATGCCATATTTCTCTCTGTACTACATGTTATAAGCCATACCCTACACTGTGTACCCCTTCATTTTCTAGCTCTAGCAGCTATCACTATTAAAATAACTCAGCAGAAGATGGTTCCAGTGCCTTGGGTCCCTACATAAGCAAACAGAAATCCAACTCAGAATAGAATGGTCATAGCCCAGGAAAATGCAGTTTACCCTCAACCAGTCAGAAGCTGCCCACTAATCTCTAACTGGGGAGTACCCACTAGTTTGAATGTCCCCTCCAAACTCATGTTGAAATTTAATAGCCAGTGTCACAGTACTGAGAGGTAGGGCCTTTAAGGGATGTTTCTATTCAGATGTGAAACGTCCCCCCAAAGCTCATGCATTGGAAGGCTTGATCCTCAGTTGGTGGCGCTATTCTGGGAAGTTGTGGAAACTTTGGGAGGTGGCTCCTGGCTAGTGGAAGTAGGTCACTAGAGGAAGGCTTTTTCTTTTTTTTTTTTTTTTTTTTTTTTTTTTTTTTTTTTTTTTTTTTTTGCGGTACTGAGGGTTGAACCCAGGGCCTTGCACTTGCATGTTCTGCAAGTGCTGGACCACTGAGCTGCACCCTCAGCCCATTTTTTTACTTTTTTGAGACAGGGTCTTGCTAAGTTACGCAGACTGCCTCTAGTCTTGAACTTGTGATCCTCCTGCCTCAGCCTCCTGAGCTGCTGGGATTACAGGCGTGCGCCACTGCACCTGGCTCTAGAGGAAGGCTTTTGAAGATCATACTCAGCCTCCAGTTCCTGTCTACCTCTCTGTGTTTCCTGGTCCACCATGGTGTGAACTGTCCTCAGCCACAAGCTTCCATTGCATATTCCACCATGCCTTCCCTGCCAGTATAGGCTGAAGTCCTCTGAAACTATGAGCCATAATAAATCCTTCCTCCCTCATGTTGTTTCTGTTAAGCATTTGGTCACAGCAACACAAAAATAACTAATATAAGAGGTGATCAGTTCACAGAGGCATTGCCCTCATAAGCGGATGAATGTTGTTTTTCAGGAGCAGGTTAATTATTTGGAGAGTGTCCTCCTGATAAAAGGATGAGTTTAGTCCCCCTACTTCCTCTGACTTACATGTGTTTGCTTACCCTTGCACCATGCTATGATACAGAAAGCCCTCATCAAATATCAGGAAGGTGCTCTTAGACTTCCCAGCCTCCAGAACCATGAACCAAATAAACTTCTATTGTTAATAAATTATCCAGTCTGTGGTATTCTGTGATAGCAGCATAAGATGGTCTAAGACAGCACTTTAATCAAATATTTTCTTTGTCTTGCATCTACTTATACCTTACAAAAGTTTTCTCCTCTTTTCCTCTCAGTGGAGCCTAAAACAATTGCAGTCTGGCACTGCCAGCTTTATGAATTACTATTTCACTCAACTAACCTCTAAAATTGTAATGTGCCAAAACTTATCATTTAACAACACAGACTGTGCTTAAAAGATATTGATGGAGCAACAAGCCCTGGTCCTTGGTTTTATTTCCCCTTGGTTCTGCCTTGTCCCACTGGTTCAACACATCTTGTGTTCTGTCTCTTATTTTCTTACCTTGCCTTTTTCATCCAGCCCTTGCTGTGGCCCCACTGTGCCCAGACATGATCTGACAACATTGTACTTCTTCCCCACCACAGGGCTCATGGTTCTTCAGCCTAGCCCTATCTAGCCATCAGGGGAGTTAACATCCTTTGGGGCAAACCTTGATCACAAGGAGATGGGGGATGAGGAGATAATTTTGAGGTGCAGTCTATACAACTCTTCAGAGAGTCCTCAACAGAATTGTATTCCCAGAACTCTCAGCAATAACTAGCTAATAATAACACACCCTTGGAATGACTTTCACTCTTTCCATCTTAAAATTATTTCCCAAAATATGCTTCCTACAAATAAGCCTCCAAGCAAGGCTTTGCAAAGATACAAGTTCTCGGTGTTTTTGAGTTTTGATGTCAGAGTATAGCATAGATGGGATCAACTGCCACAGTCAAAATCTGTTCTTCCAGCTTGATGTGCACAGTGTCCTCTATAGCTCCCCACTGTCACCCATGGTTAACCCCACTGTGTTTTTTGACATCACCATTGACAGCAAGCCCTGGACCATGTCTGCTTTGAGCTGTTTGAAGACAAAGTTCCAAAGACAGCAGAAAATGTTCATGCTCTAAGCATTACAGAGAAAGAATTTGGGTAGAAATGCTCCTGTTTTCACAGAATTATTCCAGGATTCATGGGCCAGGGTGGTGACTTCACATTCCACAATGGCCCTGGCAGCAAGTCCATCTACAGGGAGAGACTTGATGACAAGAACTTCATCCTGAAGCATCCAGGTCCTAACATCTTGTCCATGGAAAATGTTGGACCAAACACAAATGGTTGCCAGTTTTTCATCTGCACTGCCAACACCAGGTGGTTGGATGGCAAGTATATGGTGTTTGGGAAGGTGAAACATGGTGTGAGCATTGTGGACAGCATGGAGCAGTTTGGGTCCAGAAATAGCAAAACCAGCAAGATCACCACTCCTGACTGTTTTTGTTGTTGTTGTTGTTAGGTGCCATTAAGTTGGTGTCCAACTCATAGCCACCCTATGTACAACAGGCAAAACACTATTGTCAGTGTTTCTCTGCTATTCATAGGGTTTTCAATGATGGATTGATATTTGGGAGTGGGTTGCCAGGTCCTTCTCCCAAGCCTGCAGCACCTGATGTTCCCAGGCAGTCTCCCATCCAAGTACTCATCAGGCCCAACCCTGCTTTGCTTCCAAGATCTGACAGGATCGGATGCCACCGGGCTATGGATGCAGGCTTCCTGACTATAAGCCACGCTTATACATTTGACTTAGGTTTCTCTTAACCATCAGACCATTCCTTCTGTAGCTCAGGAAAGCACCCCTGCATTCCATCTTCTTACAATATCCTATAATCTTTGTGCTGTTGCTGAAGTTCTTTGGGTTCTATATTTTCCTTATTCTCTTCCAGGTCTATCTGGATTATAGAGTTAAATTCATGATTATAAATAAAAACTAAATAACATAAATCTGCTCTCCCATGCTCAACAGATCAGTTTAGAAATAAGGCCTTTTGTTACAAGGATTACAAATGTAAACAATATCTCACATACTCTTGTGGCTAGATAAGCACAAATCTATGCACATCTCAAGATTGGAAGATGTCATTCTGAACAGCCATCTTTGTGTAGCAGGGCCACCTCCTACATCCAACTTAGCTTCCTATCAATAGCTAAGATACATGTGTCCTCTCTTCAGGATGCTTACCTAGAGTCTAATCCCTTTCAGACTATGGCTCCCGGTCACCTAGAGATCTATGGGGCTATTGCAAGAGCCTGGAGTAATTTATTTGAGCACGGTGCTTTGTCTCCTCATTTTCATTGGACTGTCCACATCTATAGATGCTGTTGCAATTAATCAAATGGAAACTCATTTTAAACTGCTGTTGATATTTCAAAATAGCTTTTGGCCATTGTGTAACTTCTCCATCAATGAGATGTATCCTAACTTGAAGTTTATCTGCAAATCAGGTTAATGTTAAAAAGAGATTCTCATATTCCAATAGCTTGACAATTCCCATTTTAAATGACATAAAATAAAACAGTAACTGCTTGATTTGTTGTTGTTGTCAGGTACCATCAAGTCGGTGTCCAACTCATAGCAACCCTATGTACAACAGGTGAAACACTATTTTCAGTGCTTCTCTGCTATTCATAGGGTTTTCAATGGTAGATTGGTTTTTGGGAGTGGGTCACCGGGTCCTTCTCCCAAACTGCTTAATAATAGCTTCTAAACATTAAGCACCTGCTTATATTATCTTATACCTGTCAACAACCCCATGTTGTTGTTGCTGTTATTAGGTACCATCAAGTTAGATCTGAATCACAGCAACATAATACAACAGTACAAAACATTCCCCAACACTGTGCCAAGCACAGTGTTGACAAGCAGTATTGTCAGAGCTTCTCTGCTGTTTATTGTGTTTTCAATGGCTGGTTATTTCAGGATTGCTTCAGGAGTGGATAACTATATCCTTCTCCCATTTTTGTGATGTCGGGTCTCAAACCCAGGGCCTCAGAGCAGCACTCTACCAACTGAGCTAAACCCCAGCCAACAACCCCAGAAGGTATTATTAAAGAAAACCAATTTAGAATGTGTAAGGAACTTGCCCAAGGCCACACAGACAGTAAATGAGGCAGCTAAGATCAGGATTGAGCCCCAGGAGACCTTCCTGTCACCCTAATTCATTCACTGAACAAGTATGTTTGGGGACAATGCCATATGCTATGTACTTTGGGTAAAGCATAGTCATTATTCAACCTCTACTCCTCAAAAAAATTTTCCTTCTGCCAATTTAATTCAATTATTCTGTCTTTCTGCTCAGCTTAAGCAGGCTTAAGGTGTAACAGAATCTGACCTTGTCCTTTAGCTCCTTTTCACAGCCCCTAAGATGCATTCTGCCCATCCTTTTTCAAGGATTTCTTGCTCTTTTATCACCCGTGTCAGCTCTCACCTACAAAGGAAGATGAAAGGGGAGATAAGCTCCATTATTTGAGACTCTCCATCTGCCCCAGTCCTTTGCTCGTGCCAGGGAAGAGAGTCTGGGCATACAGGGTGGAACCAAAAAGTCAGCAAGAACAGAGCCTGGCTTCCTTGAGCCTCAAAGTGTCTGCAAGAAGGGCATGCATGGTCACATTTTCTGGGGGTGCCCTTTTGTTCCAAATCCAGGAAGAGCTGCTTTCTAAACCTCCTCACACCCTCCTCCATTTGCAGGAGCACAGCTAACCCTGGGCAAGTCCCCCTTTCAAATGCCAGCAGTGAACAAACCAGCAGCCCCAGGCAGCCATCAACCCTGTCACTTATCAGAATGACTGTCGTGACACAGTCAGGCTGGACTAAATCAACTTTGGCTTATTTGAATGTGTAATTCATTAAGTATATTTATCTGTCACAAAGCCGTGGGCCATTCCCTGACAGGGTGTTCCGAGATGAATGGCCACTAAGGGGCAGAACGAACAGAAGTAACGTTCCCAGGTCCATCAACAGAGAGGACTGAATGTAAGTGCCAACACAGTTACAGGACATCTCCAGGAAATGTTTCCAGGCATGCCTCTGATGTCACAGTGACAAGGGAAACTCAGCATCCAATACCTGCATCTGGCTTTGATCTGGGTTATCTTCTCCTGACTCCAAAGGATGCTAGGTCACAAAGCACACCTGTCCCCACAGCTTCATTAATTGATCTACTATATAAGTTTCTTGAGCCTTAAAGAAGCAGGGTGTCAAATGCCTTTTACTTTTCAACTCCTCTATGAATTCATCTTCATGTGTACAAAGATTTGGCTACCGGATGTTCCTCATGGTGTTACTTACAGATGATATGATGATGATGATGGTAGGTGAAGTTAGCCACTGGTCTATGCCCTTTATGTATATTAACTCAGCTTATTCTCGTAGCAATCTTATGAGGTAAAATATTATTACCATCATCATTGTTAATAGTAGCAAAAGATTATTGTTACCAATATTATCATAATTAATATATTAAAATTAACATTTTAGGGGCCGGGGTTTAGCTCAGTTGGTAGAGTGCCTGCTCTGTACTATGTGAGAACCTGGGTTTGATCCCCAGCTTCGTAAAAATGGAAGAAGGATATGGCAGACTACTCATGAAAAAAAAAATCCTGAAACAATCAGCCATTGAAATCCCTATGAGGGTCACTGTGAGTCGGACCCGACTTGATGGCACCTAACATTACCATTTTACAAAATGGAAGTCTATCAGTCAAATAAGTTCAACAGTATTAACAGGCAATCTGCCTTCAGAGCCTGTTCTCTTAACTAACTATACTAGCTGCATGAAACTGTTTACCCTGGTGTGTTTCATCTTTCAACTATGCACATCTTTCAATTTTATACCCATTTGTCTTTACCAAGGGGGATGGGGCTCAGTGCAGTTGGTAGGGTGCCACTGTGCTCTCTGAGGCCCTAGGTCTGATCCCCAGCACCACAAAAATGGAAGGATCTGGAAGCCCACTCCTGAAACAATCCCAAAGCAATCAGCCATTGAAAACCCTATGAATAGCAGAGAAGCACTGACATAGTGTCAAGCATGGCACAGTGTCAGGGAGTGTAGATAGAGTCACTACGAGTTGGACTCAACTCAACGGCACCTAACAACAAGAAGTCTTCCCCAAAGAACAATAGAGAAGCCATAATCATATTCTTATAACAAAATTACCAAGCTACCCTTGCTAAGAAATAGTGGCATGATCCCCAGGCAGAATAAAATATAATTTGGGATTATTTTTTTATTTAAGTTACTGTGCTGATAAGAAACCAGAATTCAGCTCTTAAAATCTATATACACTATAGAAAGTTTTGTTGAGTTTTGGAAGCGTCTATCATTACATGAATTCTCTGATTTTAGTTAATAGAGCAAGAAAAAGTTATAAAATAACATAAGTCAAGTCTTTTGGATAAGTGTGATCACACATGTCATTTCATTGCAACAATATGAGAATGGTTGCTGTTGTTGTTGTTAGGTGCCATCAAGTCAGGTTAGACTCATAGTGACCTTATGTATAACAGAAGAAAACACTCCCCAACACTGTGCCATGTCAGGCACTATGTCAGTGCTTCTCTGCTATTCATAGGGTTTTCAATGGCTGATTGTTTTGGGATTGTTTCAGGAGTGGGCTGCCATTTCTTTCTCCCATGTTTGCTGTGCTGAGGATCAAACCTAGGGCCTCAGAACACACAGAGCAAGCACCCTACCAGCCGAGCTAAACCCCAGCCCTATGAAAATGTTATGAGGAGTTATGATGGGCCCCATTGGCAAGGGAGGAAAAAGAGGCTTAGAGAGGTTAATTAGTTTATCCAATGCTATGGACTGAATTGTGTTCTCCAAATTCATAGACTGAAGCCATAACCCCAATGTGATTTTATATCTGGAGTAAGGAGGTGATTAAGTTTAAGCAAGGTCATAAGGGTGGGATCCTAATAAAACAAGATCTCTCTCCTCTTTCTCTCTCTCTCCTCTCCCCTCCCCCCTCTCCCTCCCTCTGTCTCTAACTCTCCCTTTCTCCACCCCCCTCTCTCCCTCCCTAATCAGTCTGTGATTTCCAGCATCCAGAACAGTGAGAAAATAAATTTCTATTGTTGAAGATTCCCACTCTACAATACTTTTTCACGGCAGCCCAAGCAGACTAGTACATCCAAGACAACATGGCCATTAAATAGTACAGCAGAATCCAAACTCATGCTGCCTTCACTACATCATGCCTTCTGTACATGACACCTTGGTCCCATTCTTATTAGTGATTGGTTAAATTTGATATATGTTGCCATTTGAGCAATGAGATGGAGAAACAATTCTGCCAAGGGATTTCTTCACAAAGAGACATTCAGGAAGAAATAGTCTCTCTTCTGCTGATGGACATGAATATGTCTGCACTTGCGAGTTGGTGCTTTGGCAGTCATCTTGTGAGCATGAGGTGGTTACCCTGAGAATATTATTCTAAGGACCAGAGATTGACAAGATGGAAGAAATTGGGGTCCCTGTCAACATCACAGAGCTTCTGTATAAACCAACTTAGAGTTTTCTTCTTTCTGACACCTTAATGAGCTAATAAATTTCCCTATTGTTCATGCTATTGTGAGTAGTGTTTTCTGTCCCTTGCTTCAGTAGGCAACCTGACTGAAAAAAAGAAAGGGACCATAAACCAAGCCTCCTCACTTGTCTCTCAAAGGGTCCAAATCTAAAAACCCACCCATGACTAGTATTTTGCCCTTCTCAAGAGAGGTATGTGCCTTCTCAATGTCAGAACTTGTTTGTAGCCAGGCATCGTGGCCCACACCCATCATCCCAGCACTTGGGAGAGGAAGGCAGGAGGAACCTGAGTTTGAAACCAGCCTGGCCTACACAGCCAGTTCTAGGCCAGTTAAGACTCGGAGACCCTGTTTCAAAACAAAACAAAACAAAACAAAAAATGTATTTGTGGTGATGAAAAAAATCCACCTTCCTGTGCTGGTTATCAACTGGGCCTACTTCTATCCACGAAGCAAAAATCATCTCTGCTCTTCAACTTTTTAATTTATTCAGTGAAGATCTGTCTAGACAGAGCTCCAAGTTAAAATAGGGATGAGTAAGACAGAGTCCCCGCCCCACTAACTACTTCTCATTCTTACAACAGCTATCCAGATTTTGAAGGCAACTCTCTTACTTTCTGTCCCCAATAAAACTGTCAGCTCCCCAAGGAAACAAATTTTGTCTACTTCTTGTGCAACACTTTCTTATTATAGGCCGACAACAGATTGCATCAAATGAGTGAATGAATGAGTGGAAGAAACGGAACATTTAGCAAGTCCCAAACACAGGACCACATAGGTAATACTGCTTGTGCAAAAAAACAGAAAGAGAAAATACAAATGTAAGGGAGAATAATGGAAAAAATCAAGAGACAAATAAAAGTAGTGTTGGGAACATTCAAAATGTTCAATGTTCCCAATGCAAAGAAATAATATATGTCTGGGCTGAGCTTACAAATACACAAGCAACCCTGGTTGAACCATTGCACATTGTATTCATGTATTTAAATGTTGTACTATACCCCATGTTGTTGTTGTCAGGTGCCGTGGAGTTGGTATCCGACTCATAGCGACCCTCTGTACAACAGGGAACACTATTGTCAGTGCTTCTCTGCTATTCATAGGGTTTTCAATGGCAGATTGATTTTTGGGAGGGGGTTGCCAGGTCCTTCTCACAAGCCTACAGCTTCTGGTGTTCCCAGGCGGTCTCCCATCCAGGTACTAACCAGGTCCTACCCTGCTTAGCTTCTGAGATCTGATGGGATCGGATGCCACAGGGCTACTGCTGCAGGCACTATACCCCATAGATATGTACAATTACTATGTGCATATATATATATATACAATATATATACAATTTATATATTATATATATGTACAATTACTATGTGTGTGTGTGTGTGTGTGTGTGTATATATATATATATTTAGGGAACAAAATTAGTGTTATATATAAGGTTAAGGGACAAAATACTCCCACACAAAACTATTAAAACAAACAGAAATATATTAATTAATAAAATGATCTGGGCGTGATAAAACACACCTGTAATCCCAGCACTCAGGAGGCCAAAGCAGGAGGATCATGAGTTCAAGGCTAGCCTGGGCTGCATAGTGAGAACTTACCTCAAAAAGTCCAAAGTAAGTTAATTAATTAATTAATTAGTTAATTAATTAGTAAATGTAACTACTAAATGGAATTAGTGCCAGCCAGGGGCATACAACCTGTAAGTATTGTTTGAGCTATGAATTGGCATTACAAAGACTATCTCTAGTCTGGAGAAAACCGAATTCGTTCAACTGCTATGTTAGTCAGCCTTCTGTCAATAATGAAATATTTGAGATAATTAACTCATAAAGTGAAAAAGTTGATTTTAGCTCACAGTTTTGGAACTTCCAGGCCAAGATCAGAAGGTCCTATGGGTTTGGTCCTCTAATGGGTTAGCAAACAAAAAGCAAGACAAGGATCCTGGGATCCCACCATCTCCCTGAAGGGTCACCCCCAAAGACCTAAAGACTTCCCGTAAGGCTCCTCATCCTAAAGGTCCACAGCACTTCACACTTGTGCCACCCTGAGCATGAAGACATTCTTGCATTTAATCTTCTAATAAGTGTTTGGGGCAGGTATTTTGAGCCCATATTGTAGACATAAAGAAACTAAACGCAGGAGAAATTAAGACGCATATTCAATATCACACAGCCAGTGAGTGGCAGAACTGAGATTCAAACTTTCCAGTCCCTAAACACACATTCTTTCTTTTTTATCCCCCTTTATTGATAAATATTGGTGAGGTACAGAGTAATACAGCATTTGCTATTTCCATTGTGCAACTATTAGGTCACTTTTTTTTTTTTTTTTTTTTTTTTTTTTTTTTTTTTTTTTTTTTTTTTTTTTTTTTTTTTTTTTTTTTTGCGGTACTAGGGGTTGAACCCAGGGCCTCGCTCTTGCATGCTATGCAAGTGCTGGACCACTGAGCTGCACCCCCAGCCCCCCCCCTTTTTTTTTTCCTTTACTTTTTGAGACAGGGTCTCGCTAAATTACGCAGACTTCCTCTGGTCTCGAACTTGAGATCCTCCTGGCTCCGCCTCCCAAGCAGCTGGGATTATAGGCATGCGCCACCACGCCCAGCTACTATTAGGTCACTTTTGGTTACACTTTTATCAACTTAAAAAGTTTATGGAACTTTTTGATTAATTTGTAGTAAAACTATATGCATTTATGTGTTATATTCTTCTATTTTGACCACGTACTCATGAAGTTTCATCATTTACACTGAGAGTATCCTTTCCCCCTTTAACCCTTTACCTTATTCCCCTCCCTTTCCCACCTTCCACAAACTTCACTTCACTTAGCTAGTGCCCTCCCTCCTTCTTTCTACTCTGCTTATATTTTCCTTTCTTAGTTAAGTTTAATTGTTCATTTTTATATATCTACATATGTATAGTTTTTTTCTTCTTTAAGTAAGACTCAGCTCCCACCAATGAGTGAGAACATAAAGTATTTCTCTTTTTGAGCCTGTTTTCATTCACTTAAGATGATATTCTCCATTTCCATCCATTTTGCTGCAAATGACATTATTTCATTCTTTTTTATTGCTGAGTAATATTCTGTTGTATATATGTACCACAATTGTTTTTTATCCATTCTTCTGTTGATGGGCATCTTGGTTGGTTCTATATCCTTGCAATTGTGAAGAGTGCTGCATTAACTATGAAGATTCAGGGGTCTCTGTGGTATGATGACTTGTCTCCTTTTTGGTATATACCCAGGAGTGGTATAGGTGAATTATCTGGCAGTTCTATACAGAGTTTTGTGAGGTATCTCCATATTGATTTCCAAAGTGGTTGAACTAATTTACAGTCTCACCAGCAGTGTAAAAGTGTTCCTTTGTCTTCACATCCTGACCAACATTCGTTCATATTTGTTTTGTTGCTCTTGGCCACTCTTACTGGAGTTAGATGAAATCTCAGTGATGTTTTGATTTGCATTTCCCTAATGGCTAGGGGTATTGAGCATTTTTCCATGTGTTTCTTAGCCCTACAAACTTCTTCACTTGAGAATTGTCAGTTCAGTTCCTTTACTGACTTGTGTATTGGTTATTTGTTGTCTTGGGATTTGCTTTCTTAAATTCTTTGTAAATTCTAGAAATTCGTCCTCTGTCAGATGTGTATGATGTGAAGATTTTCTCCCATTCACTGGGCTCTTCCTTAACTCTGTTGATTTTTTCCTTTGCTGTACAGAAGCTTTTTAATTTCACGTAGTCCCATTTGTCAATTATTGGTACCATTTCCTGGGAGATTGGAGTCTTGTTAAGGAGATATTTTCTTATGCCTATGTGTTAAAGCGTATTTCCTATCTTTTCTTCTAGTAGTTTCAAGGTTTCTAATTTTACGTTGAAGTCTCTAATCCATTTTGAATTGACTCACATGCAAATTAAGAGATATGGGTCTATTTTCAACTCTATGCAAAAGGATATCCAATTTTCCTGACACCATTTGTTGAAGAGGCTATCTTTTCACCATTGACCATCCTAAGCCCCTTTGTTAAAGATCAGGTGACCATAGTTGCACTAAACACACACTCTTTCTATCATTTGATGTTTCCAAAGGAGTATGAGAGTTTGTGCCTTAAAAAGAAATATCAATACAAATTGAATTTCGTATTTTTATACCATGGTCTTATGAAAAACACTAAGTACCTATCCTCTAGGTACCTGAGAGCTTAAAGGACAGACACAACCTAAGAATAGAGATGATTTCTATCCTTTCATGTGCATCTGGTCTCTAATCATCCCAATGAAAAGTACACAGGATCTCAATCTTTGTCTTCATTTATCTCACTCTTCTGTTCGCTGCCATTAGGAGCCACAGTATCAGATTCTGGAAGAGTTCAAATGATTTCTTTTAACAAATGAGGATGCTACTCAAAGATGGATTTCCTCAGAACATAATTCCTGAAATGTTAGGTTCATTTGTTTATTCATTCATTCATTCATTCATTCATTTACCTATCTATCTATCTCTTCAGGTAAATACTGTAGCAGCTCAGCATCAGAGCTTCTCTCAACTAACTGCTTTTTTAGCTAATGAACTATTTCAATTGTGCCTCAGCTCATCCTCCTGTCTCAGGATATCTGTTGCCAGGTAAACAAACAATCCTACATTATCAACAGACAGTGCTGAATTAGCCCAGTAATCCACAGGTCTGGGCTGGCAGCAGGAGATAGTCAGGGTTGGGGGATTTAAGAATTGGAGCTCTGCAGACTGTTCCAGTTGCACTGGAGTTTATTAGAGGGTATGAGCCCTGCTTGTAGGAACCCTGGCAGGTGTAATGAATGCATTTACACTGATCATTTCAACCTGCAATTTATAGAAATCTGATTCTTTTTATGAAGTTCAGCTAATTTCAATGATGAGACAAAACCAATCCCACACTTGGGCTTCAAATTCTCAATATTTTTTTAACTTCTGATTCCCCCACACACACCCTGTGGAAAGTAATTTCCAAAGTTCTCCTTAGCAGCTGCCCCTCCCCCTCATACTTCTTAGTTGGTATGGCTCCCTAAACACTATCTGAATTTCCCCTTGAGTCCCATAAAACCTGCCATAGTGAGTACAGTGGCTCATGCCTGTAATCTCAGCATTTTAGGAGGAGGAGGCAGAAAGATAGCAAGTTCGAGGCCAGAGGCAGACTGCATAACTTGGCAAGACACTGTCTCAAGATAAAAAGTAAAAAAGGGGCTGGGGATGCAGTTCAGTGGTAGAACACTTGCAAAGTATTTGTGTGCTCCTGGGATCAGCCCCACCAATACCGAAATAAATAAATATGTATCTTATGATCGCTCTGCTTGGTTTTGCTTCAGTGAATACACTTACCACACACGTTATTAAAATGTGTATTCCTGCCTTGACTTTAGGCTTTGAAAGTACAAAGCAGTCTCTCTGCACAGTTTGTGGAGATGCAGAAAAATAATAAAGCCCAGGATGGGAAAAGCTCCATCTCACCCTTTGTGGAGATTCCTCTGCAATAAGGTGAGTGGCGCCAGGACAGAAAGTTCCCGGAAGTGTCTGCAGATGCTGCTGGAGGCGGCTGCCTGGAATCCGATCTGTCAGCCGCACATGGAGCCCGCTGACTTATGAAGAGCGTGATTTCGCGATTGTTCGGAATTCTGCAAAGGCTGTGGCGTGTGTTGGGGGCCAAGGCGTTCCTGAGACTTTGCCAAGGTTTCGTTGCCTCCAGCTCGCCCCAGCCTCCCAGCAGGAGCTGACCCGGGCTCGGAAGAGGTTAACTAGCACAAACAGCCATCATTTGTGGCGAGTGGGAAAACTCCATGTGCTGCCCCGGCCTCCCTTTATAAGACATCAGGGGTGGCTTTTCTCTGTTGTCCTATGGTTGGCACAGGGTAAATGCCCAGCGTGCTTCTGCTAGAGGGACTGGAAGAGCCTGTCTCTGGGCCAGTGTTCAAGAGGGGGAAAAAAAAAGAAAAAAACCAACAACCCCCCCCCCAGCCACTAGCCGTCAGAAACCCTCCCACGTCTAAAACGGGGGAGTGGGGGGAGAGGAGGTAGGAAAGAAGTCAGGGGCAGAATCTCTCTGCAGTGCACGCTGAATACAGGCTTTCACCTAGACCTAATCGGTTCAAATGCTCTGTTTTCAGACTCCATCTGCTTATCTCCAGCGAAGTTTGGGGACCGTCTCCGTCCCATTGTGAGTCCATCATTTTGTAAATCTATTCCCGTCAGGGCTCTCATTATAACAGATGTCAGCGGAGGAATCTGAGCTGTCAGGGAACCGCCTGCCATGGAAAAGAGGGGCAGAGGCAACAAGCCAGGAAAACAAAACAGGTGCCCCCCGCCAAAAGTAAACAGGAGTGTTCCTCACAATATTTTCCCATATCACCCAACAATTCCAGGAGACATGTTTCATAGGGGAAAAGAGGGGGGAAAAATTGTAACAGTGAACAGAATCCATCAAGTTCATCTTCTGTAACCTAGTCCTAAAGTCATCTTTCTCTGCAACACAGGTGGCACCTTACAGCAACAACAACAACAATCCTATGAATATCAGAGAAGCACTGACATTAGTGCCCGGCATGGCACAGTGTTGGGGAGTGTTTCTTTCTCTTGTACATAGGGTCGCTATGAGTCAGACCCGACTACACGGCGCCTAACAACAACAATCACATAGGAGGTCACACATGGTAATAATAATTTAATAAGCATATCATTCCAATGGAAGAAAACAACCTTTGATTTGGCTGTGGAGGTTATTGATCCAAGATTGAAAAATGTTCTGTGGCCGGGCCTGGTGGCACATGCCTGTAATCCCAGCGGCTTGGGAGGTGGAGCCAGGAGGATCGCAAGTCCGAGACCAGAGGAAGTCTGCGTAACTTGGTGAGACCCTGTCTCAAAAAGTAAAGAAAAAAAAAAAAGGGCTGGGTGTGCAGCTCAGTGGTCCAGCACTTGCAAAGAATGCAAGCGCCAGGCCCTGGGTTCAACCCCTAGTACCGCAAAAAAAAAAAAAAAAAGAGAAAAAGAAAAAGAACAAAGAAAAATGTTCTGTGTAATTGTATCAGAAGTTGAAGGTTAAACAAAATTGTTATTAGATGCTGTTGAGTTGGATCTGACTCACAGTGACCCTAAAACAACAGAAATAAACACTACACGACACTGTGCCTTGCACACAATCTTTTTCTGTTGGAGCCCAATGTTATAGCCACTGTGTTTCTCATCATTTTCAGTCATGCCACTTCAGCAACTGCACGTCCCAAGAGCTTTACTCTATTCCTATCATTAAGGTTGCCTGCAGCTGTAGCACTGTGGCATCTGATCCCGTCAGATCTCGGAAGCTAAGCAGGGTCAGGCCTGATTAGTACCTGGATGGGAGACCGCCTGGGAACACCAGAAGCTATAGGCTTGGGAGAAGGACCTGGCAACCCCCTCCCAAAAATCAATCTGCCATTGAAAACCCTATGCACAGCAGAGAAACACTGGCAATAGTGTTTCCCCTGTTGTACAGAGGGTCGCTATGAGTTGGATACCGACTCGATGGCACCTAACAACAACAACATCATTAAGATTGACTCTCCTTTGAAGAGGAACTCTTCCCCAGGCATTCCTTGAGTGCCTTCCAGGCCGGAGGGCTCATTTTCTGGCACTATATTTGACAGCGCTTCTATGCTATTCATAGAGTTTTCAATGGGTAATTGTTTCTGGAGTGAGCTGCCAGGTCCTTCCCCCTAGTCTGCCTTAATCTGGAAGCTCAGCTAAAACCGGTCCACCATGGGTGGCCCTGCTGGTATAGCCTTCAGCATCACAGTAAGATGCAAACCCCCACAGCTCCACAAGCTGACAGACACATGAGGGTAAACAAAAAAGAACAGAGCTATTTTCCTTTCTTAATAAATTTGATTTAGAATATTATTTGTGATATGTTCTATCAATCAAGTACAGGTTTTTTTCTGGGTGTATGATACTATTTTAGAGGTTTCTTATATAAAATGTTGTAATACAAATACAAATTGAGAAAGTAAAACTCCCACTATCCCATGACAACCAGAAATAGTGACCCTCTTAGGGTTTTCAGTGGCCGATTGCTTTGGGAGTGGATTGCCACATCCTTCTCCCAGTTTTACAGCCTGGGGATTGAACCCGGGTCCTCAGGAAGCGCAGAGCAGCACTTGACCAAATGAGTTAAACCCCAGCCTGCTTGGCTTGTAGTCCATTATAAACCAGATTCAGGTTTTCTAAGTTCAGGTTTTGTCTCTGGTATTATAACTCAAGGTTTATATAAATGTCACCTGGCTCTCACGACCCTTCAGTACAAGAGAAGAATGATTATCTAGCAACTGGTATTTCTGTGAGTAATAAGTTTTCCTTGCTCTCTGACTCAGGAGTCTTGCATCCTCTGCCATAACTTAGGAGACTGTCATTAGGCTAACATTTTAATCTTTCCAGAAGTGGGGATTGAGAAGCCAGATCCTGAAGTCTTGATAGAGTTCATATGTCAAAGGAAAAGAGACCATGCTTCAGATGGAAAGAATAGTGTGGGCAATAGTCCAGTGACAGGATAAGTTCTGGCAGGCCCAGTCAGGGGACTGTGAGTTATTCAAGGAGACCTGAGTATAGGATAAGAGCAGGGAGAACACAAGGATGAGGTTAGAGTTTAGCCGACTCTGGGGGCCTTGTGTGCCAGGCCACAAATGTTATATGTTTTTCTATGGGCAATAGGGGCTGGGATTTAGCTCAGTGGGTAGAATGCTGCGCTGCAGTCTCTGAGGCCCCGAGTTCAATTCCCAGCACTGCAAAAATGGAAGAAGGGCCTGGCAATCCACTCCCAAGGCAATCCTGAAGCACTCAGCCATTGAAAACCCTATGAGGGTCACTATGAGTCGGATACCAACTCGACGGCACCTAACAACAACAACAACAACGGGCAATAGAGAACAACCAAAGGATTTTAAGTAAGGAAGTAATATATCAGATTTATTCTTCAGAAAAATCAGAATAGCTTACCTCTCTTGGAATGATTTTGAGGAGGGCAAGGCTAGAGGGTGAGAGAGTAAAGGGAACTTCCAGGCACGAGGTGTTGATGGCCTGAACTCTGCAGATAGCAGCAGTGCTGGATGGAAGCATGTATGGATAAATCTAGAAAGTAATATGGGACCAAGAAAGGAAGGGAGGAAACACGGTCCTGGTCCTGCTTGGGTCAAGGTATGTCTAGCCCACCTCAAGTCCTGAGGCACACCCAGGACTCTTTTATGACTCACTGTGGCCATGAGGTTGAGGCAAGATGGCTGCTGCCCACTGCAGTTGAGGCGTGTCCCTCCTCCAGTTTCTTGCTCTCTTCTCAAATTTTTTGCTGAGTCATATGATGCTGATTGGCTAACCCATAACGTCATGGAAATGTCACAGATTCTGATTTGCTAGCCTGAAATGCTTATAAGGGCAGTGCACAGGAATAAAGTTGAGTTCTGAGTTCTGAGTTGCCTCCCTGAAGGACTCCTGGAGTGGTTGTGTCTCTGTCGCACTCGACACCAGTGGGGTGTAGGATTCCATTTCTGGGCTAAGGAGCCCCACAGAAGCAGACCTGCGAGATCATCAGGAATTCTTGGCGTGGATTGCACTTCCAAACGGTGGGCTGTGCTTCACAAACACAGCTAAAAATCCCTTGACCATTCCTAGGTCTCATCTGCATGGAACTTTTAAGAGATGGCTATAGAGAATCCAGAACAGGAAGAATATCCACCTTGGAAGCCAAAGCCTGCTGTATCCTCAGCCTCCTGTTTCTTCGTTTGGATGGACTAGGTGCATCTTCCCTAGGGGAGCTGAAACAGATTCTTTGCAGCACCAGTCTCTAACCAAGATGACACAGAGCTGCTAGAATAAATGGCAGCGATGGATTGAGCAGACACAAGATCTTCCCCATCCTGGATTTTGTAAGCTCCCAGCATAGCTGGGCAATATAAAGCTAGAGCCTCAAGAAAAAGATCATAGATTTCTAATTAATTAGACATGAAAGCTCTCATTTGGAAGTTTGTGGCTATATTTCTACTGTTAGTTTGTAGAAGAATTAATACTAGGAATTAATACTTTTGCTTTATACAAAAGCTAAAGGAATAGACAATTTAATAAAGAAGAGAGTAGTCACCATTATCAAATGTTATAGAAAAAAGCAAATTGAACAGCAAGGAATGACATACAACCTTAGTTCAAGTTCACAGGAAGATTGTGGGGGCAAACCAAACTGAAATAAGTTAAAGAAAAAGCTGGAGGTAGGAAAGTGGAGGTGGACTGTGCAGAAATTCTTTCCAAAAGAATTATAATAAAGGAAAAGAAAGAGTGTGTGTATAAACCCAGTAAACTACAGGGAAACAAAACTGAGATCATGTTTAAGTCCAAACAGGAAGAATCCATTAGAGAGGAAAGCTATGTTAAACAGATAATGTTTACTTACACTTTTTAAATTGACAAGCAGCATTCATATCCAACCTTTCGATGTGTTCCTCTATGTCAGTGGCTGGAAGCCTGGGAACTATATCTCCCAGAATCCCTTAGAAGGCACTTATTTGCATGTGACCAATGAGAGACACTGGCACAAAATTGAAAGGCCAAAAGTCAAGCAGAAGCCATTACTGTCCCTGTAGCAACAAAAGGCAGTGAAGGGCCAACATGTAGTTTGTCCCACGCTCCAGCCATCTTCTTGAGAATTATCCACTTTGGTGATTCAGCAACTGAGATTATTGATGACAGTTTCCTGTGATTGCTGAATATTCTGTTTTCCTGAAAACTTTTAATGATTTCTCTGACCTTTACCCACCCCCACATCCAGCACTTCCAAAGATTTTGTGAGTCTCCAATTCCCTGTATTAGATCTCTCACTGCTTGAAATACCTAGAGTGGTTTCCATTCTCCTGCCCAAATCATTGTTGATACAAAGAGACTGGAGAAGCAAGAGAGCATAGGGTAGTTTATGGAATAAGGTCACTGAGGGAAGGGAAAGGGAGGGGATACAGAGTCTGAGTGAAGGAGTGGGCCTGACAAATGTGGAGGAATACTTGTTCAGTTACCTCAAAAGTGAAGGAAGCAAGCATGAGTCTAAATAAATCAAAGTGAAACAGAAGGACAGGACATCCAAAGGCTCTGTTCTCTCACAGAAGTAGCAATAATAATTGGTAACATGTATCAATCCCCTAATATATCTCAAACAATGATCTAAGGACTTTAAATGTATTTGCTCAGTTAATGTTCACCATGATGTATAAGTACAATTATTATTACGTCCATATTACAATGGAGAGAACCAAGGTAAACAGAGATTCAGTGCAGAGCCAGAATTTAAATTTAGGTAATCCATCTGTCCATCTCTAGATATATTTATCTAAACTATGTTGTTATTGTTGTTAGGTGCCGACGAGTTGAGGCCGACTCATAGCGACAATTATAGGGTTTTCAATGGCTGATTGTTTTGGGATTGCCTTGGAAGTGGATTGCCACATCCTTCTCCCATATCTAAACTATACATATATGCATATAAATATATCTGATATAACATATATTATGTATATTTAGTTGCACAGAATCAGATTAAGATTATCCTTGATTTTCATTTTCTTATTACTTTAATGAGAAAATAAAAGCACCTACCCACCTACCATCCAATACCTGAACTGGAATACTGACAGCTTATATTCGCCTGTGTGCTTCTCACTTCCGTAGTTCTGTTCCTGTGCCTCCTCACATCTGAAATAGTCATTCCACTGAATCTTGTCCTCTTCATATCTTTACTTTTTAAAATACAGTCATATGACACATGCACTCCTAAAAATTATACACTTAATTTTAATTTTTCTTAACTTCAATAAAAATATGACATGCTAAATGTAATCTTCTGAGACTTAATCTTTTATTTCCTACTTTATTAAACATGAGATCATATTTATTATTTGTGCTTTTCAATTCTTTCATATTATTACTGATACTTTTGTTTACTTGATCTATCATTTATTGAGAATGGCCTATTGAAACCTCCCTAGTGTGATTGTAGATTTATCAGTTTCTCTATGAGTTAATTTTGGCTTTATGCATTTTGAAGTTATGTTGCTAGGCAAATTCACCTTCAGAGTTTTTATGTCTTTCTCGTAAATGGAATTTTCTCTAATTATGTAATGATTTCCTTTATTTCTCAAAATGTTCTTTGCCTTAAAGTTGTTAACATTCCTGTATCAGCTTTCTCATGACTAGCATTTGCCTTTTATATCACTTTCTGTCATTTTATTTGCTTTCTGCATCTTGATGTTTTAAATTTGTCTCTCTCAAATACCATATGGCTGTATTTAAAAAAAAACAATCTGACAGTCTTTACATTTTAACTAGAATATTTATCATTTAATTTTCTTGTGGTGACAAATATATTTGGGATTTTTGCCTATCAACTTACTTTGTACTTTCTATTTATTCCACTACTGTGTTTACTTTTTCCTCTTTTCTTGCCTTTTGTTGGTTGAATGATTTTTTTCCTTTATTCCTCTTTCTCATCTGCTGATTTAGGAATTACACTCACTGTATCGACTATTTTAAAGATTTCTATGTAAGTTAAAGCATGCCTATTTAATTTTACATAGTCTAAGATTAGTCATATCTTTATCCTCTTCCCATTTAATACAAAGGCCTCGCAACATTTTAACCCAATCACACACTTCCCAAGCTCCATTGTGTTGTTCTGTATGTTTAATTCTGCCTTGGCTTATCACCATAAATCTTTTATACAATTGATGTTTGCTTTAGAGTTACATATGTATTTACATCTTTTTAAATAAACATTCCTCTTTTCTAACTTTTTTATTAGTAATTTTTAATGTACAACTTAATGGGTCTCATTATGACATTTCCATACATGCATTTCATTGTACATTGCTCACATTAACTTCCCCCTTGCCCTCTCATGACCCTTCTCCCACTTCATTCCTTCTTTTACCTAAGTACCTTCATTATTATTCCTCTAGCTCACCATCCTAGAATTCTTATAATAAGGATCTATTGTTACTCTACCTAAAAATATCTTTATTTTACTTTGACTATCGAAGAACCTTTGTTGCATAATTCTAGTTTGGAAGTTATTTTCTCCATGTGTTCAAAAACTTTCACTGTCTTCTGCCTTTCATCAGAATTGCTGTAAGTCAGTTCTGTTTTATTTGCCATTCTTTTATAGATAATTATTCTATTTTTCTCTAGCTGCATTTAAGATATTTTCTTTATTTGGACATTCTAAAATTTGATGATGATATTTCTAGATGTCTCTTTATTATTTGCCTTGACTGGGATGGATCAGATTCCTTCATATGAAAAAATATGTCTCTCCTCAGTTCCGGAAAATACTTAGCCATTATCTCTTCACACATATCCTGTCCCTCATAGTCCCCTTCTCTTCTTCTAAAATGCCAAATATTAAACCACCTCAATCTATTTTTTGTGTTTCTTAAACTTTCTTAAATATTTTTCATGTTTTTGTCTTGTTGTGCTTTTTTCTGGACATTGTGTTCAAGTCTATTTCAATTCATCAACTCTTTTTTTTTTTTTTTTTTTTTTTCACAAAAATCTAACCTAGTATTAAAATCCATCTGTTGAGTGTCCAAAGCAGGCAATTTCCCTTGCTGTTCCCTGGTTGAAGGGTTGGCAGCTTTATTTTTAGATTACCTTAATGTGCCTGGCCTGCATGGGCCTTTGGGTTGCCAGCTATATCTGAGGTCTCCCTTACATTTTCCACTTTGGTCTTCTTTCTCCAGTCTCTAAGAAGCCAAGGAAATTAAAGTTCAACCTCACTGGGGTTTCAATAAGTGCCCTAAAAATTGAAATTGTCTTCTGCAATCTGATTACTTCCTTGGAATCCTTCCTTCCTACCAGCTCATTAATGCATTTTTGGATTTTTTTTACTCTGAATTTGAAGATTTCACTGGGAGTATAAGTCAACATATCTATCTAATATTCTTCCAGAAATAGAAAACTGATTTGTTTCAAATTGCAACTAAGAGTAGACACCAGTTCTAGCACACATGCAAGGTTTTTTTTATAAGCAATTGAAGCACACATTGGATATACATGATACATGAAAGGAAATTGCTGATAAATGTATATAATATAACCCAAGTTTTCAGAAACATTTAAAAACTTATGAGTGTGCATTTTAAAATAAGTTATTGGCAAAACGTCTTAGTCATTCTCTTCACAAAAATATCTTTATTTTACCTTGACTATTAGATTTTTTTTTTATTGAAAAGCAAAGATCTCATATTGAAGACAAAGGAGCATCTGACTCATGCCATGGTATTTTCAGTGGCATCATATGGTTGTGAAAACTGGACATTGAACAAGGGAGACAGGAGACGAATTGATACTTTTGAATTATGGTGTTGGAGATGTCTATTGAATATACCATGGACTGCCAAAAGAACCAACAGATCTGTCTTAGAAGAAGTGCACCCAGAGTGCTCCTTGGAAGCAAGAATGGCTAGAGTGTGTCTTACATATTTTGGACATGTAGTCAGGAGAGATCAGTGCCTAGAGAAAGACATCATGTTCAGGAGAGTGGCAGGTCAACGCAAAAGAGGAAAACCCTCCACCAGATGGATTGGCACAGTGTCTGCAACAATAGGCTTAAACATAAATAAGATCATTTGCCTGGCACAGAATCGGCAAGTGTTTTGATCTGCTGTACACAGGGTGGCTATGAGTCGGACTCAACTTGATGGCACCTAACAACAACAACAACAACAACATTAGATTTTTCCCAGGTAATTCTAGGTTGACAGTAATTTTCTCTGTATATCTTCTGGTTTTTATCAGAACTGCTGCTTTGAAGTCTGTTCTGTTCTAATTGCCATTCTTTTGTAGATAATGAGATCTACGTAGATGAGCATAGAGAAAAATATAAAGGATTCCATATGCACTGTTAATCTGGTTACTTCCAAATGGCTAAGAAAGGCAACACAAACTGAGTGCAGTGGTGCATCCCTGTAATCCCAGCAACTCAGGAAGTGGAGGCAGGAGGATCTTGAGGTCAAGGTCAGAGACAACCCAAATAACTTAGTGAGGCTCTGATTCAAAATAAAAAATGGGCTGGGGTACCGCCCCATCATAGAGCACTTGTAAATTATTTGCAAGGTCCTGGATTCAACTCCCAAGTACCAAAAGAAAAAAAAAGTCACAGTTTTTGTTCTTGGGAGCTACAGAGCCAGATCCAACTCATAGCAACCCTACGTACAACAGAACAAATCACTACCTGACACTGCTATGCCCACAGTCTTTTTATGTTGAGCCCAATGTTGCAGTCACTATATTTCTTCTCATTTGGCTGTGTCACACCAGCAAAATAAGGTCCCTTCCTGTCATTAAGGTTGACTCTACTTTGAGGGGGCAACTCTTCCCCAGTTGTTTCTTGAATGTCTTCTAGCCTGGGAGGCTAATTTTCTGGCACTATATTTGACAGTGCTTCTCTGCTATCCATAGAGTTTTCAATGACTGACTGTTTAGGAAGTGGGTTATCAAGTCCTGCTCTCTCATCTGTCTTAGTTGGGAAGCTCCGCTGAAACCTGTCCACCACAGGTGGCCCTGCTGGTATCTGAAGTACCAGTCACATAGATTTCAGCATCACAAAAACACACAAGCCCCCATAACATGGCAAGGTGAAAAGTGGGAAAAGAACTATACAAAGAGGGAACATATGCAAGTTAATAAAATGTGCAATAAAATATTCTTCTACATATGTAAACATTAGTTAAGTCTATGGGCAAGGACTAAAAGGTAGCAGGAACAAATATGTTGGCGGTTTAGGTATAAACTTGCCCAATAACAAAGCAGCTTGTCAGATGGTCTTGCACATGCCTTTGAACTTGCCACTTAAACAGCCCTGAATTACCAGGAGCCCTCAGCATTATCTTTTCCTTCCCAGACTCAGGACTGCTGCTTCACTTTTTATTCCACATTCCAGATCGTTCATTTGTAATATGCACCTTGACCTTCTGTGGCCCTGGAATTCCTTCTGTTTATGACTTTGCCTTAAATCTTAATCCCAAAGCTCAGTTTTGAACAAACTTCACCATGGCTCAACTCTCCTCCTGAAAAGTCACTTCTAACATAGAAACAGACACAACTAATATTCACTGAGCACTTTCTACATTGTGGGCACTGAATGGATGCTTGCTGTGCATTATTTGATTTGTCTTTACAACAATCCTATAAGAAGTCCAAATGCTGAGCACAAGCATTCTAAGGGAATCTGATTAGTGGGAAGGTTAGAGAGGCCACCTTGTGAGGCTAATGATGAAGCAAAGGACTTAAAAATGAGTAGTAGTTGAACTGGTGACTACCCAGATAATGAACAAATACAGGAAACTCCATGTATACTAGCTCAGTGCTAGCTTTTTTTCCAATAATATTTTTAAAGTAGCAAAGTAAACAATACAGATTTTTTTTTAAAGATCAGGTTATATATTTGTCCCTAAAGAAGAACCAGTATTTGGTATCTCATTGAGCTTGAGTCTTGAGCCAATAATCCCATCACTTCTCCCTCTGGAAAGATTCAAGACACATTTTCCCTAAGAGAATGAAAGAACCAGTTCTATTTTTAAAATCACACTCTTTCCTGGTTGTTTTGGGGGTGTATGCAATTTTGTTGTTAGGTTAAGAAAAACAAATACTTAAGGGAAAGAATATTTTCTGGGGATCTTAAGGGATATGGAAAGAGGAGAAGAAAACAGGCCTTCAGTCACCTGACAGGAAGGTGGTACCGAGAAATGAGGTGTTTTCATGGAGGTTGTTACAGGAGAAATGAAGGTTTTCAAAGTCTGAAAACACAAGAACTTAATAATTTATCATCTATATTTTCCTTAGTGAACAATGGGGTTCAGGACCTGCTACCCTAAAATATGACACCTTGGCACATTGGACATTGAGGCTGAAGGAATTTGGAAGGTGGCAATTACAGGAAGGACTCTCTAACCTTCCCCTGAACCTGGCCATAAAACCCTCACGTGAGAGGTATCCTCCCCACACGTAGAAGGAAGGAGCACCCTCAACTCTGAAGACAAAAGGATTCAGAAAGAATCCAGGCTTTCCCCAGTTTGCTTTTGTCTTCTCACATTCTTCCATGGCTCTCCACTTTTCTTCAAACCTAGCATAAAAACGCCCCCACTTACCCACTTCTTCAGGTCTCCATTTCCTTGTGACATTTTCAAACATCATGTAAAACATTAAGTGTGCATGCTTTCCTCTTATTAACCTATCTTTTGTCACAGAGGGCTAAGCCAAGAACTTAGAAGGATGGAAGGAAAAGATTTTTCCTCCCCAACATGTCCAGTGTGACAGTCACTAGCCTCATACAGCTCTTTAAACTAAATAAAATTAAAGATTGAGTTTCTTAGTCTCTCTCACAAGCCACATTTCAAGTGCTCAGTAAACATTTGTGGCTAGCAGCTAGTGCACTGAACAGCTCAGATATAGAACATCTCCAATATTATAGAAAGTTCTATTAGACTGAACTAAGAACTGTGTTGTTGTTGTTGTTGTTGTTGTTGTTGTTGTTGTTGTTGTTTGTTGTTGTTGTTGTTAGGTGCCCTCATCTGGCTTGACTCATAGGGACCCTCATAGAGTTTTCAATGGCTGATTGTTTCAGGATTGTTTTCGGTAGTAGATTGCCACATCGCTCTCCCACTATTGTTCAGAAAAGCCCTCTCTGGGCTACACAAGTATAGATGCAATCCCCTATGCAGGTTGTGACTGCTTACATTTAAATGTCTTTAAATTCCATCTATCATCTTCTGCATGTCAAACATTGAACCAACCACGGAGGCAATAAAAACAAAAAAAAAATCTGATGTGGCAACTGCCTCTAAGAAGTTTATAATCTAGATAAGGAGAAGGATATGTGAGCTGTCTCTGGGGCTGGCAGAACTCAAGAAACTCTTCCATAAGCACAAGGTCTTCCAAAGCAAGAATTGTAAAAGGGACCACATTCTAAACTTTCCAATTTCAGTGCTGAACTAAATGTGAACTAAAGTCTGGAATGTGGGGGCCAATGGGATGAGATTTACATATTACAATAAGGGAGGTCTCTAATGGAGTATCCAAAACTTGGTTTGTTTGTTTTGTTTTGTTTTGTTTATAGCTTTCTTGTCTGTCCTATTGTAAGTGTGGAATGGAGCGTGCTGGGGTGACATCACATGGTGCAGCATGGTTCCATGTTGTATGAAACTTAAGTATCCATTTTCCTGCAATGAAGAAGATACATAGGCCTGCCTTGACCTATCTCTTCATCTGTGAAATGAACAAGGTGCAGGCAAGGTAATTCATTGCAGTGCAACGCGATCTTGTCCAAAAGATTTGCATATTGTTTTATCTGAAGATACGAGTGGGAAAAATGAGGCTTTACTAACCTGAATTGACACTGGGTGCCCATGTGGTCATGTGAACTAGGGGAGGAACCCTATGGGAGAGGAAGTGCTGGGAAAATGGTGGAGTCGCAGACCTTTGCTTTGAGCATATTGTGATATATAACAATTGCGGATCCAGTTAGTAGAGATACATGTTGTTGTTGTTAGGTGCCGTCGAGTTGAGTCCGACTCAGCGATCCTCATAGGGTTTTCAATGGCTGACTATTTCGGGATTGCCTTGGGAGTGGATTGCCAGGTCCTTCTCCCATTTTTGCGGTGCTGGGAATCGAACTCGGGCCTCAGAGACTGCAGCGCAGTGCTCTACCAACTGAGCTAAATCCCAGCCCCCAAGTAGAGATACATATGTTACCTTAATTAAATAACCATGGGAGAAGGATGTGGCAGTCCACTCCCAAAGCAATCTTGAAATAATCAGCCATTGAAAACCCTATGAGGGTCACTATGAGTCAGACCCAACTCAACAGCACGTAACAACAACAAAATTAAATAATAAACTCTTCCATAATGGACAAGTGGCTAAGAAAATTCTTCCAAAGAAAACACAGGCTGAAGGTAATTCAAATACTGCAGCTACAGGTTGAGCCACACCAACGGGTTGATATATGCTCAGTTTTTACATTTAGAAATAGCAATTGAATCATAATTCAAACCAGTACTTGCAAAAAGAGAAATGGCACTTCGCCGAATCCCAGTCAGCCCCATATTATAAGACAAAAACAAAAACAAAAAACAAAAAAGAGGCTACTGGGGGCAGTGGCGCACGCCTGTAATCCCAGCTGTTTGGGAGGCGGAGGCAGGAGGATCGCAAGTTTGAGATCAGGGGAAGTCTGGGTAACTTAGCGAGAGCCTGTCTCAAAAAGTTAAAAAAAAAAATGAGCTGAGGGTGCAGCTCAGTGGTCCAGCACTTGCAGAGCATGCAAGCGTGAGGCCATGGGTTCAACCCCCAGTACTGCAAAAAAAAATAAAAGAAAGAAAGAAAGAAAGAAAGAAGAGTAAGACTTGACAGGAAGAGAGTCCAAAGAAAGTAAAATTATCAAGAAGACTGTTTGAAATATGGGACTACATCTGCTACCTTTAACTTTGAACTTCATTGTAAATTTATGGATAGTAGCTAGGGACAGGATGAAGATCTCACAAGTGACTTCTTCATCTTTATATCATCCTGCTTTTATTGGGGCAACTATAGTATGTTGTTGTTGTTAGGTGCCATGGAGTCGGTATCTGACTCATAGAGACCCTCTGTACAACAGGGGAAACACTATTGTCAGTGCCTCTCTGCTGTTCATAGGGTTTTCAATGGCAGATTGATTTTTAGGAGGGGGTTGCCAGGTCCTTCTCCCAAGCCCACAGCACCTGGTGTTCCAGGCGGTCTCCCATCCAGGTAATAACCAGGCCTGGCCCTGCTTAGCTTCCGAGATCTGACAGGATCGAATTACACAGGGCTATGGCTGTAGGCAACGATAGTATAGCAGTGCTGATTAGGATGTAGAAAAACCTGATAACGCCACCTCTCTCAACAGGTCCTCAGTAATGACTTGATGGAGATGGCTTGTGTTCTGCTGCCATCTGGTGGCAGGCACACTGTACACACTTCTTTGAGAACTGTAGCGAGAATGAGTTTGAACCACTGAATTCACAACTCTGCAGATCCAAGAGCTGGAAGTAAAGATCCACGTCTTCATGACCATGTCACAACACCTGGAAATTTGCACAACTCAAGCCAGAATAATGTCAAGTTGGCAGTAACCTTACCTCTTTGGACTTATTAATTCATCCATAACTTCTTCATGAATTTCTGACATTTGCTGACCTTCACAAACCCCTCCAGTTCTAAAACATCTATGATATCTATCAAATATCACATGTTCATAATTTTCCAGTTTTAAAATCCTTTCTTTATTTTGGTTATTGATTTCATGAAGAGTTGTTAAATCTCACAGAGTAATCCTTCCTTCTGATTCCATCATGTTGTATATAGTCCTATCTTTTATAGGACTTATTAGGTTAGGTTTTTCATTTAATTTTTTATTTTGAAGCAATTTGTACATTCACAGAAACTCATAAATACGATGAAGCATGAGGGCCATGCATTCTTCTCAGCCCTCCCCAATAACAGTATCTTACACAAGCACTAAGTCTATGATCAAACCAGCAAATAGACATTAGCGCAACCCACAGAGTTTATTCCAGTGTCACCAGTTTTACATGCACTGATTTTCATGTGTACAGATTGTTTTCATGTAGTCCATCATTTTAGATTCCTTGGCTCCAAATACTTGGTCTGGCAAATAAATGATTTTCCTTATATGTCGGTGAGGGAAGGTATAGGGGAAGACAAGAAGGGCTGAAGGATGGGAGAGAAGAAGGGACTTCTGACCATAAAACAATTTTGATAAATTAAAAGTAGTACTTAAGTGGATTTTCTGAAGATGGTAGATCAATGTGAAAGCCCTGCTTTTCACTCAGAATTACAGTCATTATTTTTCTAAATTATTAGCCAATAGCTCGTTTGATACACCATCTTCAAGACACAAATGACATTCATATAAATTACAGAATCTCTTGGAGTTTTCAACTGCTTTTCAGATAGCTGATGAGGCACTAACAAGCACTTATTTTCTTCTTCTTTTCTTTCTTTTCTTTTTTAAAAAATCTATTTCCAAACGTGTTGCCAAAGGCCTATTTTTGCATTAGGCAGTACCTCCCTCTTTGAAGCTCAGCTTTTCACTCTCAAAAATGGTGAATACCATTTTCAGAATAACATTGTAGAAATTCTCTGGTTCTGTGATATAAGAGCCTTTTAAAAATCTACCCTTTTTAATAGTAGAGATTTCCTTGTAACCAAAAACATCAGGAAAGTACAAAAAAATTCAAATCACCTATAACCTCATCCACTGATGATGCTAATTAATACTCTGAAGGATTTTAGTTTTTTCTACATCTGTTAATTTAGTTTTCCATATACATATAAACATACAAACAGGAAGGGAACATATTCATCTAATTTGGACTCAAACTCTATTCAAAGACGTGTGACTCAAAGATTCCCAGAAGTTTTGAGCAGTGTATCTTTTTCTGTTAAAATTATCTTGAAGAATTGCCTCAGCTCAAGAAATAGTTTTCTAATATTTGTAGAGTATTTTATCACCTTCCTATATTGTTAATAGGGCTGGGATTTAGCTCACTCGGTAGAGCGCTGCACTGCAGTCTCTGAGGTCCCAAGTTCAATTCCCAGCACAGCAAAAATGGGAGAAGGACCTGGCAATCCACTCCCAAGGCAATCCCGAAACAGTCTGCTATTGAAAACCCTATGAGGGTCACTATGAGTCGGATACAGACTCAATGGCACCTAACAACAACAACAACATATTGTTTATATATTTAATCATTTCCGTATTGTTAGACATCCAGTCCCTCCTTTTTTCCTATTGTGAATAAACCCGATATGAAAATGTTTGTATGATTATTGAGTCAAAGTTTCATTTCTTTAAGACTCTTGATGCAAGCATGTATTGGTGAATTATATTCCAAAAGAGGTGTTTATAATTTACATATACACCAAGTGCAAACACATATATTTTACACTTTTACTAAAATAACAACTAATTTGTAAACTTTGTCCAAAATTCTATAGTTGGAAAATTGTACCTCATTGGTTTTATTTATATCTCTTTGATAACTAATAAAGTTAGCCTTTTGTATTTACCAAATAATATATTTATCAAGTCATATGGTATTATATTTGCAAATTGTGTGGGTTTTGCCCCATAATTCAGTTAAGGTATTAATGCTTTCTTACTAATGTCATACTAATTTACATATCATGAATTTTAACACTTGCTATATTTGTTGCAATATTTTCTCAATTTTTGACCTTTATTATAATTATGATATCTACAGTTTTATTAATATCTTGCTCATTTCTTTTATTCTTAGAAATCTATTTTCTTCTCACTCATAATTTCATTTTTATATTGGAATTAGAACACTTCAGAATTTTTTTGTTATAGCATAAGGTAAGTTAGTATAGCATCATTTTTTCCCTAAATAGCTCCTCTTCTTAAGTACTTAGAAGTCAGTCCCTTGTTTGTTTCCCTTATTTTTTCTTTCTTGATCACAAACTATTAATCTATATCAGGAATTTTTGTTTCATTCTGATTTTAATAACATATACTTTATCATGGTTCTATAATATGTCTTAGTGTCTAGATGGGCGATTGTTTCTTCATTACTTTTCCTCTTCAACATGTCTGCTAGATACCATTGTTAATTCTTTCACACACAGTGGAAATCATAAGCATATGTGCCCTCACCCAGTGAGGGTGACGGTGCCTGTGAGGGAAATGTGTGCTGATTCCCTTCTCTTCATAAAACTGAGTCCTGGTTGGTTAATTTGGGAGAAACTCCATTGTGATGTGATGAATACTTAGCTTAAACAGCTTATTGCTATCTCTTGTGGAATTTAACCTTGGCCTTGTAGTTGGTTTGTTTGCATGTTACTACAGGAAATGACATTTACTCCCTCTGTGTTTGTTATAAGAAATCAGCCCCCTTCCTTTCTTCCTTCCTTCTCTCCTTCCTTTCTTCCCTCCTTTCCTTTCTTCCTCCCTGCCCTTCCTTTTCCAGTCCAAACAGTTCATCTGGGAGGCAGCAGGAAATACCCTCAGTATCTTAGGGAAGCAAGGCCAGGAAGGGAAGGCAGGCAGAACAGAGCACTTTTCAGGCTACTCTTGTTGCAAGCTCAACTCTGTGAGGAAACTCAGGAAAACAGCACAGAACAGAGCTTCTCAACCTTTAGTGGACATCAGATTACCTGGGGGGCTTGTCAAATGTGATCACCTGCCCCAGAGATTCTGAGTCAGTGGGTCTGCTGGAGCCCAGGAATCAGCCTCTTTAGCAAGCTCCCAGCACCAGCCTATGCTACTGGCCCAAGAATGGCACTTTGAGTAGTTCTGATACAAAGCAGACTAGCGGCTCTGGCCCAACCTGGGATCTGGTTAAGTACATGAAGTCTCAGCTCCCACTCAGACCTACTGGATTAAAATTGAATTTTAACCAAACCTCCATATGTGTGTATGTGCATGGAAATTTAAGAAGCCCTGGCATAGAACACACATCTTGGTATGATGCCTCCAGAGAGCTAGTTGAGATCTGCAAGGTGGGATGTGGTTAATCACTCTTCTGCCTCCACCTCAACCCCATCTGCCACCTCTCTCCACTTGCACCCTTCCCATTGGTCCTATGTACAGAAGAACAGCACTCAGCATATTTGGAGAAAGCCACCAAGTAAGGAGACATAGATAAGGAAGTTGGAAGTCAGCCTTCAAGCTATGTGGGGGGACCCAGGGATGTGGGGGGGGTGCTAGCAAAATCACCTACTACCCCTGGAAGACAGACCCTAACAGGATGACTTGAGCTGCCTCGAGATGCAACATGGAATGGCTGGATGAGCACAAGCTTTGCAGTCACACAACCTTTGGGTTCAAAGCCTGACTGTCATGTGTCTGATGTCCAAGGTTATGTGACCTTTCTGAGTTTTGGTCTTCATCTGAAAAGGCTGAAATTCACATCTTCCCTGCTGTCTTATCATCTGGAATATTATAAGCACTCAAAAATGATACCTATTATTATTATTTTGTCATTGTTGCCAAACTATGAACTCTTCATAGTGTATCTCTCAACACTGAAATCTCATAGATTTCAATGCAGATCAGGGCTTAGTCATAAGGAATATCAGGGTAAGTGTACAGGAAATAAAGTCAGAGAAATAATCCTTAAAGAAGTTGGCTTTGAGTGATACTTTATCAGAGAGAGCTTCTTCTGTTTGGAACCTACCAACCTATATTTTGGAGCAGAAATTCTGAAGAAGTCAGAGAGAGCAGCCTGACAGAATTAACCTGGTTATGGGGAGTTCATGCAACCAGTCCTGGAAAAACTGCATTAGCTATGTTTACATGAGAACTTTTGACCCATGTGCATGTCAGAGGATTTAAATTAACAAGCCCCACAGGGTCTGTAGTAGGTTGAACGGTGGTCCCCAAAGGGACATGTCCATATTCCAAACTCCAGAACCTGTAAATGTGGTCTCATTTAGACAAAGAACCTTTGCAGGTGTAACTAAGTTAAAGATCTTAAGATAGATCATCTTAGATTACCCAGATGGGCTGTCAATCTAATGACACACAGAGGCACAATCTAAGAGGCACACAGAGAGGAAAGATAGAAGAGGAGATGATGATGTGAAGACAGACCCAAAGATTAGCACCAGACAGCTACATGCATTACCCAGAAATGGCAATGAAAGATTCTCCCCTAGAGCCTTCAGAGGGAACATGGTCGTGCCCACACCTTGATTTCAGATTCTGGCCACCAGGACTGTAAAAGAATAAATTTGTGTTCTTTTAAACCCCCAAGTTTGAAGTAATCTGTTAAAACAACCTGAGGGAACGAATATAGTATCCAAGACCAAATCAAATAAAGTACTTAATTTCAAGAAACCATTTTCCATTTAAGGAGAAAAAGAAAATGACAGGAAGAAATTCTGAGCACAGTGGAGGACACAAATTTAGAAACCACAGAAAACATATACCAAAAAAAGTTTTAACTCAAAAGAAGCTAAAAAATAAAACACCTGTGTTCACACATGCACTTTTCCAATGCTTTCCAAGAACACCACAGTACATTCCATTTATAGAGCATTTGACTAACTGCTGATATTATTACCACTAGGAGCAGATGTGGTCTGAGGCTTACTATATGGGACTTCCCACTGTGGCAGAATTCAGCCCAACTTCCAACTGCCACCATCTGCATCTCTCTGCCTAGAGTTGCTCTGCCTGGGACCCAGGGCAAGGTGAAGTTGGGGAATAAAAGCCCTCAGGAATAGCCCTCAAGTGGTATTTGGCTGAAGTTGAGGTGTACATGCCCTAGTGTACGCTTGACTGGGATTCTCTGACAATGGACTTCTCCAGCAGGACAAAGCCCCAGATGCCCAGAGCACTAGCCCTCCTAATGATGGATCCTTCTTTTCCTGTCTCCCTTTCCCCACTTGCCTCCCAGTTTCTTGGGACCATTACCTAAATTAACCATTTCCCCGGGAAATCCTGTCTCTTGTCCTGCTTCTTCTGGAATCCAAAATAAGACAGATTGCAAACGCACTCAGCTGGAAACATTCAGAACCAAAAAGCACATGAAGCCTTTGTCTTCCTTGAGAATTCATTCTAAACTACCTGCCAATCTCACTTTAATATTAGAGAATGATCTAAAATGTTAAATTGAGCTTGCTTGACTTCAACATCTGCCACTTTCACTCCAAGGATGCACACACTGAGCTAGAGAATTCCTCTTTTATCCTCAACTCCAATTCCAGCCCTCTGGCAGGAGGTGTGTTCTAACTCCACAGTATATTTTAGATCAGCCCCTGCTCCTCTTTGCCACCACAATCCTCTAGTCTGCTCCAATGCTCTCTTGGGCTACACTGGTCATCATTTGCTAGACTCACAAACACCTCCTGATTGGTCCATCCATGCGTCCATTCTTGATTCTTCCACTCTAATCTTCGCATTGCAACTAAAGAAATCAACAATATAAATCAATGCCACTTCATTTCTGGAAACCTAACTTCCCATTGCACATAGAATGAAATCCCCAAATCACTGTCCCTTTCACCCTTTCAACACAATGCTCCGGCAAACCCAATGTCCTCTCTGATCCCAGAATGGACATATCCTCTCACAGCCTCTAGGCCTTGGTGCTGGCTCTTCCCTTTTCTCAAATACTCTGCCCAGGCTTTATGTGGGTCTGATTCCTCCTAATCATTCAGAACTTCTCAAAGGGGCTTCCCCAATTATCTAATTTTAAGTCACTCTTTCACATATCCTACTATGTCATTTTCTAGCACTCTATTCTGTTTACTTCTGTCAGAGAACCTACAATAAACTCTAATTGTTTCAGGGTTTTCTTTATTTACTCTTGCAAAAAATCTATACTCAGTACATGTTATCCCTCTTATGTGCCAGGTCCAAGCCCACTACTTGGTAAAAAAAAAAAAAAAAAGTCCCTAGTGATCACAAATATAATTGGCCCTACCTGCCTCAGGAGAAGAGTTTAATGAAAGAAAAAAATGCTAAATAAGTAATTTGAAAGCTGACTCTGTGACAAGTGTCATATACAGAGTGAAGTGGAAGCCTAAACTAGGAAAATGTGACCTAGTAAGGGAAGGAAGTAAAAAATATGAGCTGATGGCCTGTGCAGGAAAGGGTTAACTCAGAGACCTGGGTTGTCCAAACCCTGCACTTTCCTCAGAAAATCTTGTCTCTAGGACTGCCCTGGAAGATGAGCTCCCAGCCCTTGGAATGTTCTGCCTGCTAAGGGTGTTCTGCATGCTTGAAGTCTTGAGCCACAGAATACTAGTCCGATCACATAGTTTATGCCAACAATGTGATTTATGGTGAATACCTGTTTTTGCCCTGGGAGGTCGAAGACTAAATAGTCAAGGTCAGTCATGCAGCGCTGCGTAGCAACATGATTGACTGGCCCCACTTAGAAATCCTGGATGCCTAATCACATGAGGCTCCTGGTTGGCAGCAGTTCACTTGGGCCATCCACTTCTAGAGAATCAAGTGTAAGTTAGGGTGACTTTTCTGGGAGAGGACACCTGCAAACTTGTACCTCGTTCTTACTAAACTTGGCCCCGTGTGCCTTTTCTCCTTTTGGGTTTCTGTCTCCATCCTTTCACTATAATAAATTATAACCATGACTATGACAGCTTTTCTAAGTCCTGTGACTTTTTGTAGAAAATCATCCAACCCAAGGGTACTTTTTTTTTTTTCCTGCGGTACTGGGGGTTGAACCCAGGGCCTCATGCCTGTATGCTTTGCAAGTGCTGGACCACTGAGCTGCGCCCCAGCTCTTTTTTTTTTTTTTTTTCTTTACTTTTTGAGACAGGGTCTTGCTAAGTTACACAGACTGCCTCTGGTTTCCAACTTGTGATCCTCCCGCCTCCGCCTCCCGAGCAGCTGGGATTACAGGCATGCGCCACCTCGCCCGGCTATCGGAAATTTTTAATGTACAACTTAATGTGCTTCATTCTGACATGGACTTCACTGTGACATTTCCATATATGCATTTTGTTGTACATTACACAGATAAGTTCCCCCTTACCCTCTTGTGCACCTCCTCCTCCGGTCCCACCCACCCCCACCAAAAATCTCTCTTCCATTTGCTTGTCTTTTTGTGGTTGTTGTTGTTAGGTGCCGTCGAGTCAGTATCTGACTCATAGTGACCCTCATAGGGTTTTCAATGGCTGTTTCGGGATTGCCTTGGGAGTGGATTGCCAGGCCCTTCTCCCATTTTTGCGGTGCTGGGAATTGAACTCGGGACCTCAGAGACTGCAGTGCAGCGCTCTACCCACTGAGCTAAATCCCAGCCCCTTTTTGTGGTAATATTTTTCTATATATCCTTGGATCTCAATTACATTTAAGATTGAAACTTTTTCTGTAGTGAACTTTCTTTTTCCATTGTCAGTACTATTACATGAATTTTCTAGCCCATCTATATTATTACCATTCTTTGGTATTATTCATGTTATTATAATTATTTCCAGGACTATTAAAGTTGGGCTGTTCACCCCAAAGTCACCCCTTCCCCCATTCCTCACTACCCCTTGTTCCTCCTCTCCCCCCTCTCCTTTCCCAGAATTTCCTCCCAAGAATACCTTTGAGGGATCATGTCACAGGGCTATAGGACAGTGTTCAGTGCCCTGTGGCATCCTTGAATGTCACAAGAGTGACTTGAGGAAGGCCAGTGGGTGGTAGTGGAAGAACAAGCAGCAGTGTGAAATGGGTGTGTATCTTCTTTGTTTACCTAGGAATGGCAGCTCCGTCAGGATGGACCCCAGCCTCTCCTGTTCATTGTGGCATCCCCAGAATAGAACATGATGATTGGCACATTATACTTGCCAAAGAATACCTGCTAAATAAATGAACGATTACTAAATAAACAACTGAATGAATGAGTTAATAAATAAACAACTGAATGAATGAATGACTCAAGGCTTTATGTTACATTCTTACAGCAATTGTAACAGCTATTGATAGTTACCACCCTTAATCATCTCTCAAAATTTCACACTTGCTTATTCAGTGTCATTACTTTGACTACATCATAACAGTCAAAACACCAGGGGAAAAAAAAAACATTTCAAACCAACTGAGGTTTTCAACTTCCTGAATTTATTGCACTAATATGGAATATGTTGAAATTGTCTACGGAAAAAACTTTGAACTTATGCAAATAAAAGTCCTTTACAACTACTCAGATTCTGTGATTCAAGTATTCTGGTCATTAAGGTCTCCGTTTTCTAGATGAGAAACTACAAGGTTGACTGTGTTGTCAAAAGTTACAAGTAAATTAGTGTCAGAGCAAAAATCACAGTTCTAGCCTTCTAAATGTTCTTGGAAAGATCCCATTGCCTTCATGGAAGTAATTTGGAGGAAAAGAAAGGATATAAGTCTTAGATCCAGGAACCTCGTACAAAATCAGTCTCTGACAAGTGGCAGTCTCTGGTAAGTGGCATTGGGTAAATCTCTGGACCTTCGTGAACCTCACCTCAGCGTCTACATCTATTAAATAAAGATAATACAATTCAATCTTAAAGCATTTGTTATTAATCTCACAATAATGTACTTCTAGGGATCTCTAGATGAACTCCCAGAACTCCATGATACTAAAAGCAAACAATCATGCTTGAGCTCGTATGTACATTTTACTGATCCAAGGATGCCGTGTTCATTAGATTCTCAAAGTCATCTGTGAGCTCAGAATGGTGAAGAAATAGGCGCTATCTCTCACATAATGTCACTTGCAGAACAAGAAATGGTTGAGTAGGAGCTCTAGAATGTGACTGCCTGGGTTAGAATCTGCCTCAGCAATTTTCAAGTTGTATCTGAAGTCTGTGGCTCTGTCCTCTCATCTTTAACATTGGGGTAAGGGCAGGGGATGTACCTCAGTGGTAGAGCAGTTGTCTTGCCTAGCATGAGAAAGGCCATGGGTTGCATACCCAGAGCAAGAAAGAAATAAGGGAAGGAAGGAAGGAAGGAAGGAAGGAAGGAAGGAAGGAAGGAAGGAAGGCAGGCAGGCAGGCAGGCAGGCAGGCAGGAAGGCAGGCAGGCAGGCAGGCAGGCAGGCTGGCTAAGACAAATAGATTAGGGATGAAAGACTGCATACCTCATAGAGTCACTGTGAGGATTCAGTAAGATAATGCAATAAGGTACATATATGGTATCACCTCAATAAATGGTAGCTGCTAGGATTGTTCCCACCAGCCATCCAAGATAGAAATCTGGGGGTCAACACAAGTCATCCTTCTCTCTCACCGAATCTTCAATTCACATCAAATTTGACTGATTTGCAACCTGAAGTACATCTTGAGCCCTTCACCTCATTTTTGTCTCAACTTCCACTACTCTAGTTTAGGCCTTGTCCTGCCTTTCAGCAGATCTCCATGCTGTATCACTGTGCACTCCTCCCTCTTTCAGGGATCCATAGGCACTGGGGCTAATGTGAGGTAAGACCTTATTGACCTAAAGCAGGGGCCTCTGCACTGTGCTCCAAGGCGCCTCTTAAGTGGCTGGGTTATTCTTTGTTGAACTAAAGCAAGCCCCAGCTTTGTGGATCTTGTACGCTGGGCTCCCTTCCAGTTTGAGAAATGACTTATCTTACACAGTTTGGGCTGCATTAGCAAATTGTCATGAGTTAAGTCACTTAAACAACAAACATTTACTTTTCACAATTCTAGAGGCTGGAAGTCTGAGATCGGGATGCCAACATAGTCAGGAACTCATTGGGGTCTTTTTCCAGGTTGCAGACAGCCAGCTTCTTACATAGCAGAAAGAGAGCAACTTAACTGTGACCTCTTTTTATAAAGGCACCAATCCCATTCCCAAGGGCCCCATCCTCATGGCCTAATCATCTTCCAAAGGCCTCACCTCCAATACCATCATACCAATTGACATTAGGATTTGAACATATGAATTTGGGGGAGAATATAAATATTGAGTCTGTTGCAGGGCTGCACTGCTTAAAACAAATAAATAAATAAATAAATAAGGCAAATAAGCACACCCACTCTCTTGAAAAGTGGAATACAGGGTGCAGCTCAGTGACAGAACACTTGCAAAGCATGAGTGAGGCCCACCCAGAAAAAGAAGATTGCACCTTTTGCTTTATTTTCCTTTAGCTGCTAGAACAAAGGATCACATATGTGTGCCTTAATAAGCTTATTACCATACATTGCTGGCAGTCAGAAGTCTAGGACAGATCAGCAAATGCTCTCCCTCTGGAGGCTCCAAAGCAAGTAATTATTATATGTTATGCTGAAGAGGGATGTCTATTGTTTAAAAAATCCATCTTTTATGGAGCTATATGTGCATAATTTTAATTTCCATCCTTTTACCTTCTCCAAGTGTCTCGTGCCATTAAAACTCAGTTGCTGATGATGGAGTTTCTGTTTCGTGCCAGGCTGCTGTATTTTCTTCATTTTCTCACTCAGGTTTTTCTGACTTTAAGGAAGAGAAATCATCTACCACTACACAGCTCACTGTCTCCACTAACATGACTCTACCATGCCACACTCAGCACCAACATGACTTCATTATTTCCAATATTTCTCAACCAGAAAGATAAAGATCCAAATAACTGTGACTTTTGTTTCAGGCATTTTCTAAAAATCCATTTACCCAAAACAAACAACAGACTATTCAACTAGCCTACCCCGGAGTGATAGGCTCTTCTCAGAACTCTTGACTGGACACTGCTTTCTCTTCAAGGATCACTTCCAAACCTCATCTCACCAAATGCATCAATCCTCCACCATTATAGCTCATATGTGTCCATTCTCAGGCTCCTGCTGTAGCAGATCCATTCACCAGACCTCTAAAATGTTATAGATATACTCCCTTTGACCCAACACCTTTTCTTCAGCGATGCTGCCAGGACCCTATCAATGTGAAGTCTCCCTTACTCCAATAAGCAAGGGATTTGGATTGGCTCGATCAGAGGATTATTTTGACATTTTCTTCTATGAGTCCATTGTCAGTCCCTGGCTTTCCACATACCACCTGTGTGTTCTTGACATGAATCCATAACCTCTTCAGAGCCCTTGAATAAGTAAATCTTCACAGGCACCTGTATCCAACAAAGCAGTGAATCACATATAGGTTCACCTTGGGGACTCCTGCCTCAAAGTCAGTCCGCTCTGGGGGAGGCCCAAGAGCATATCTCCTTGGCTAGTTCCTATTCTCTGGTGCCCTTCTCACTTCCCATCACACCTATGGACAGGAGAGGAAAACAACAAGAGCCAAATGATGGCCTCTCCTCTAAACCTCCACCTCATAACATACTTCCCTACACCTCCACATAAGAAGCAGGTCCATCTCATGACAGTCACCCTCTACATTTTGTTTTGATGAATAAACATTGCTCAACAAATCAGTAAAAGAAGACAGGTCTTCTTGCATTCCTCAAGATTTCTTACACCTGTCAGATGGGTGCCATATTCTACCTATTATTTTGTCTCTGGCACTTGTCTGTCTTTTTTACAAGAAACACAGGGCAGGAAAGCAAAAAACGGGGCCCTGCAGAAGACGCCATGAAAGTCACTACCTTGAGGAGCATCTTTCTCCAATTTCCCCTTCTTCTGCCAGCATTTCTCTCTTAAGCAATTATGTAAGTTAGGAAAAGCACAGGTGTTGATTTAAACAGTTCTTGGTCAGCTCCTCAGCTTATCCACTTAAAACCCCTGCTACCCTGGGACAAGGTATTTCACATCTCTGAGCCTCATCCACACAGCATGAATGAGAACTCCCATCTGTACAACAGAATGAGACACTCCCCGACACTGTGCCATGCCGGGCACTATGTCAGTGCTTCTCTCCTACTCATAGGGTTTTCAGTGGATGATTGTTTCTGGAGTGAGGTGCCAGGTCCTTCCCCCATTTTTGCTGTGCTAGGAATCAAGCCCAGGGCCTCAGAGAGCGCAGAGCAACACTCTGCCAACTGAGCTTAACCCCAGCCCCACCCATCTGAAGGAAGGTGTAAATTTAAGAGGAGAGTGTGAATTCCCAGCAGGCACCACAAATATTTGATCCTTTCCCCCATTTCCTCCCTTCTCCACAAGGAGGAGCTAGGAAAGAAGACTTGAGAATCTGTGGCTCAGTAAGAATAATTGCATTTGCAGGAGCCTGAGAACAGGACTTGAAGTAACTTAAGTAGAAACTGTGTATTGGTTCCATTAACTGAAAATCAAGGGGGAGATCTTGTTAACGACCTTACTGAGAAGGCCCAGCCTCTCCTTGTCTTAATCTCCTCACGCTTCTGCTCCTCACAGTATTTCTCTCCAGAGTGGCCTCTATGACTCCACACCCACCTCACACTGCTCCAGGTCTAGCGGAAATCCTGCACCACAACCCCCAGACCTAGCATGGGAAAAGCCTGGTTTTCCCCAGATAGAGTGCCAGATAAAATAACAAGACCCCAGTGAAATTTGAATTTTGAGGAAACAACAAATTGGGGTTTTTAATATAAATTGTTGTTGTTGTTGTTGTTGCTGTTAGATGCCGTTGAGTCTGTATTTGACTCATAGCAACCCTACATACAACAAGCAAAACACTAGTTACTGCTTTTTTGCTATTCATAGGGTTGTCAGTGGCTGATTGTTTTTTGGAAGTGGGTTGCTGGGTCCTTCTCCCAAGCCTACAGCACCTAGTGTTCCCAGGTGGTCTCCCATCCAAGTAGTTACCAGGCCTAACTCTGCTTAGCTTCTGAGATCTGATGGGATCAGATGCCACAAGGGTATGGCTGCAGGCTTGATGAAAATATGTCCCAAATATTGCATAAGTGATGCTTATACTACAAATTTGTAGTAGTTTATCTGAAGTTCAAAGTTAACAGGGTTTGTTGTATGTTTACTTGCTATATCTCCCTGTTTTATCCAATAAATTTGTATCTTAATAAGAGGAAGGAGAATGCATAGTGGGCCACATACACCAAAAGACAAATGACCTGGCAAAGAGGAAGTGGGTTTAGTTCCGTCTCACCCTCTCATTCCAATACTGAGATTAGGGCCATTGTCAATCTATAGACCTCGGTAGATACAGGAGGACAGGCTTTCTCTTTCTTCATCGAAAAGGTCATTTACATAGTCATAATTTTTTTTTTTTCGGTACTGGGGGTTGAACCCAGGGCCTCGTGCCTGCATGCTCTGCAAGTGCTGGACCACTGAGCTGCACCCCCAGCCCATTTTATTTTTTTTTTTTGAGACAGGGTCTCAGTAAATTACGCAGACTGCCTCTGGTCTCGAACTTTCGATCCTCCTGCCTCCGCCTCCCAAGCCGCTGGGATTACAGGCGTGCGCCACCGCGCCCAGCCATAGTCATAAAATTTTAGAATCAGAAAGGAATCTAAAATTCATTGCCATCAACACCCTCATTTAACAAATAAAAGGCTGGGCCCTGAAAAGCTAAAAAGCTAATCTGAGGTTCCAGAGCTCTTTGAGACAAATTCGTGTCTTCTGAAGCCTAACCATTGTGATTCCCACCCTTTTTCTGGCAGTCTTCACTGTAGCCAGTAGAGAAAAGTCATTTGGGGCTGACTTCTGCTTGTAGCACTCCAAGCTGAGAGAGACATCCCTGGCACGGCATACACTCTCCATCCATGCTCCATCAGAAACAGGCAACTCATTCCAAGGAGGTTTCCTTATGTGAAAGGAGGGGATTCCTCAAAACCTGTGCATGGCCCAGTAAAACCTATTTGCAAAACCCAGGAGAATGCAATCGACACCCCTGAGGATAGCGCCTCTCAGGGAGCCTGCCCTGCCCCTGTTCAAAGCCAGCTTTCTTTTGTAGACAGCAATTGCGCCAGCTGAGTGATTCCTTTGAGTCACACAACAAAAAGCCATGAAAAGAGGCAGCTTTCAAGACCTAAGACCACCCTTTCCCAGGCAAGCAGGGGTGGCTGTCAGCTGTCTGCCACAGGGTTGCATTCCAGGGAGAAGTAGCAGCATGTGCCCTATGCCCAGAGCCACCTTAACACAGCCTGAGACAGGCCAGGCGCTGTGTCCCACAGGCAACATGCCTGCCCAGAGCAGCTGCACTTATGCTTTAACGTGTCCCATTGTACCCTTGATTTAATGAGGCCTCTTGGACACTATGCAAGCGATGGTCATCATAATGCCACAGCTCTAGAGACCCAAACACCTTATATTCTGCCATCTGAGATGCTTGGACAACTAAAGAAAAAAAAAAGTTTTCATTTAAAAATAAGATACAATCAGGCCGGGCACGGTGGCACGTGCCTATGATCCCAGCGGCTCAGGAGGTGGAGGCAGGAGGATCGCAAGTTTGAGACGAGAGGCAGTCTGCCTAACTTACCAAGACCCTGTCTCAAAAAAAAAAAAAAGTAAAAAAAATGGGCTGGGGGTGCAGCTCAGTCGTCCGGCACTTGCAGAGCATGCAAGCACGAGGCCCTGGGTTCAACCGCCAGTACCACAAAATAAATAAATAAATAAATAAGTAAGATACAATCATAGCAAAATCCACATTACTGTCAGGTGAATTTTACTAATTCTCCTCTAATCCAAGCAAGATAGTGTGACAATAACATCTACTTTGGAGACAAAAGCCGTCCACCCTTGCTCGCCTGGGCAAGTTACTGAACCATTTTAAACTCCAATTTTCTTAGATGTAAAATGGGTATAAAACTCATACCTGGGCCAGGTGCAGTGGCTCAGGCCTATAATCCCAGCAACTTGGGAGATGTAGGCAGGAGGATCACAGGTTTGAGGCCAGGGGCACTCTGCAGAACTTAGTAAGATCCTGCCTCAAGATTCAAAAGCAAAACTTAAAAAGTGCTGGGGAGAAGCTCAGTGGTAGAGCACTTGTAAAATATGTGTGAGGTCCTGGGTTCAGCCCCTCAATATGGCAAAAAGAAATAAAAAATAAAAAAAAGAGTATCATACCTTCCTCGAAGAGAAACCAGGAAGCTGAATAAAACAACAAATGGGTGCTGCTTAGCATGGCATCTGGTGCCTTGTAAGAACTTAATAAATATTATTATTAACCTAATATTATTATTAGCCAAAATCAATTTTTATATCACTATTACCTGAACCCCTTTTAACCAAGTTCTCATCCTTCTCTCTACCAATTCAGACAAATTAAGTTACTACTTGGAAAGTGATGAGAGCGGTGACTAGCACATGATAAATGACATATAGTTTTCATCTATTATTGTTATTGTTGATAGCATTATTGTTATTACTGAAACTACAGAACCTTTGGAACTAGAACTCAATTAGTTTGACTCTTTGATTAACTGATGGGTTACTCTGCTCTGAAATTCTGAGAGGAAAAAGAAGACAAAATCTTACAAGGGATGGAGATGAGTATGGCTAGAATTCAGCCAAAGCAGGAGTGGACAAATTAACAACTTCATGGAAAATCCTGTCCACTGTCTGTTTTAGTAAATAAAGTTTTATTGAAACATCATCCAGGTGCAGTGGCACATGTCTGTAATCCCAGAGATTTCAGAAGCAGAGGCACAAGGAACTCAAGTTCGAGGTCAGAGGCAGCCTGGATAACTTAGTGAGTCCTTAATTCAAAAATTAAAAATTACAAATGGGCTGGGGGTGCAGCCCAGTGGTGGAACACTTGCAAAAGTGTGTGTGAGGCCCTGGGTCCAACCACCTAGTGCCAAAAAAAAGAAAAAAATCCACCCACACACTGGTTTACATATTGCCTATCACTGGTTCTGCACCACGGCAAAATGGAGTAATTGGCAGAGACTTATGATCATAAAGTCTAAAGTACTTGTTCTCTGGTCCTTTCTAAAGAAGGTTTTCTAGTCTTGAGCTAGAGAGAATAAAAACAGGCATAAAACAGCATCTGACACATAGCAGGTCATCATCAAATATTCATTGAAAAAAATGAATTAACTAAATTTTTTAAAAAGCAAGCAGGAAGCAGCTGGTTTATTGTTGGTTCTGACCAACAAGGTCTTAATGAAGTCACAATGATCTCATACGGATGCATCAGCTCTATTATTATCCTGGGGAATTGTTTGAGCCACTGTTGGGATGAACAGGGCATAAATAGCACTTGGAAATCAGACACTACAGTGCTGGGTTCCTGCCAGTCAGCTCCAAGTGTTCCATGCTTTATTCAGGCAGGAGAGGGAGAGGAAGGTGCTAATTTCAAAAAATACACCAACTTTTATATTGAGATAATATGGAGAATAGACATCAATGGGAGAGAGAACCATCAAAACTACTTAAATGGCACATCTGTCTCTAGTGTAGCAAAAGAAATGGGCACATGGGGTCCCCAATCCTGCTGAGTGCCACAGGGTCTAATAAGAAATGTAGACATCTATATTCAGAGATTGGGAGAAGGACCTGGCAACCCCCTCCCAAAAATCAATCTGCCATTGAAAACCCTATGAACACGGGAGAAACACTGACAATAGTGTTTCCCCTGTTGTACAGAGGGTCGCTATGAGTCGGATACCGACTCGACGGCACCTAACAACAACAACATATTCAGAGAGGTCAGTCAATGAACACATCCATTTTCAGAACAAAAAATCAGGTAAAACCTGAAGTTTAGATCTGATTAGGGTTTGGACATGACTCCATTACTGAAGTTGAATGCAGTTGTCAGCTAAAACTTTTGCCAAAGATCTTCGTCTAAAGGTGCATGCTGAGTGTCTTTCCACGTGAGAGAGATCCAGGTTCGTCTTTAATCCCAGCCTTCATCCACAGAGTTTAGCACGTGGCCAGGCACACAGGGGGCCTTGAGCAAGACCTGAGGAATGAGCAACTGGAGCAGGTCCTCAGAAGAGTGGTGGACCAGCTGTCCCAGAAGACCTCCCCATAATAACGTCAACACCTGACGACGATCTTGGCTGTGACCTCTCTTGGAAGATGTCAGGAGGGGATCCAAGTGCAAAGTCGGATATGCCACTCTATTAAAATGTAACTGGCATGAACTGCTCCACAAAACAGAGCATTCTCAGTCTCTCAAGGCTCCGTGAACATTATTTGACGTGACATCCAGCATCTTCTTTTGTCCCACCTAACGTCATCTAATCCACAACACCCCTCGCCCCGTGATCCTACAGTACAAAAGGGGGTTCAATCAGGCTATGTCCAGCTGGGAGAAAAATGGAGCCTGGGCAAATTCATTGCTCCTGCCGCCACACGGGGTCGCTGTTTAGAACAAATGCAGCCATGGTTTCCTCTGGTCCCAGTTCCCACACAGACTCTGCTGTCCCTGCCCTCTGGGAAAGGCCACCCTAGTGCCAAGTGTAGAGAAGGGGATCTGCTCTTCGGGTTTGGCTTTCTCGGATCACCTGCTGAGCCGCCTTCCAGGACGTCAGTCAGCTCTGGGCTAGGGGAATCAGAATTCAGTAGAGTGTCCACCTCCTCGGGAACAGAATCACTTTCTTCCAGCTTCTTCCTTCACCACTTGGCCCAGTTAAGAGGGGGTCGCTTTAGCTCCCTTCCCTGGGGAGGGGGACCGTCCTCAGGCGCTCCCAGGTGAGGCGCCTCTAGAGGGAATTTTGCCCTCAGTGATTCCAGGAGGCAGCTGCCTTGCTATGCACAAGGAAAAAAAAAAAAAAAAAAAAAAAAAAAAAACCACCCAGAGCGTTGGCAGCTCGTCCTGGGAAACTCAGCCTCCTTCCTAACTCTAAGCAAGGGAAGAAGAGAAAGACGGGAGTTTGAGATGTGCGCAGTTCAACCTTGGCACCCACCACCCGCCAAGGACTCTGTGTGTTTGTTCGTGTGCATGCGCACGCGCCTCACTGCAAGACATTGCTTGCTTGCCCTGTGTCTCCTTAAAGTAACTCCTTGGCTCAATTTTATCAAAACTACAAGACAAGGAAGAAAATATAAAATGTGTGTTTGTTTCGCCTAAAGTCTCACTGACTCTATTTTAGGACCACACAGTGCCCTGGGGTGTGGAGATCAACAGGGGGCGGTTCATATGCTCCTAAAAGCAAAGTGACTGCTGGAAATGTATCTCAGTGGTAGAGTGCTTGCGCTACCGGGGAGGGGGAAAGAAAAGAAAAGAAAAGCGAGCATTACTCAGAGACACCAGCTCTTTTTTTAAAACTATTTTTTTAACCTAATCTGGTTCCCAGAGCATGAGTGGGCTAAGTGACGTTTTCATTATATGTTTTTTCAATAAACTCTATGCATACAAAATTTAGGTAATTATTAAAATACACCTAGTAGTACAGTAAATGCTGGCAGTGGATATATATACTTAAGAGTAGGATTAATGTCAGCTCTTTGCTTTTCCAACAGCCCCAAATCTCAGCCCCAACCCCTCCAATTTTCCCTTCACCTCCCTTTACTATTTTTTCTTCCTCATTTTATCCTCCTTTTTACTCTCTTTAGGCTTCAGTTTCTGTCAGCCTGAATTATTGACCATATTAAACCGAAATGTGTTCATCAATGTATTTTTCAAATAAAATGTAATGTTCCCTCTTCTTTAAGAAACAGCTTTGATGGAACTTTTTCCTACATTAAAACCCAATCATTTTGATGCACTTCTGTAATCCCAGGTTCTCCAGAGGCAAAGGCAGCAGGATCATGGGTTCAAGGCCAGAGACAGCTTGCACAACTTAGTGAGATCCTGCCTCAAGATTTTAAAAAGGGCAAGGCCCTGGGTTCAATCTCCTAGTACTGAAAAAAAAGAAAAAGAAAAAAAAGAAAAAAGCACCAAAAGTGTAAAGGCTAAAGCTATGAAACTCTCAGAGAAAATACAGGGGGAAAGTTTCATCATATTAGAGTTGACAATAATTTCTTAGATTTGATGTCAAAAGCAAAGTGACCAAAGAAAAACTACATAAATTAGACTTCATCAAAATTAAAAACATTTGTTCATCAACAGAGGGAAAAGACAATCCATGGAATGGGAGCAAACATTTGTATAGCATATACCTGGTCATAGATTAACACTGAGAAGATATAAAGCATTCCCACAATTCAACAACAGAAAGCAAACAATTATTTAAAAATACACAAAAGTCTCAGATAGATATTTCTCCAAAGAAAATATGCAAATGATGAGAGCACAAAAAAGCCTGCAGCCGTAGCCCTGTGGCATCCGATCCCATCAGGTCTCAGAAGCCAAACAGGGTCAGGCTTGGTTAGTACCTGGATGGGAGACCACCTGGGATAGGAAGGTGCTGGGAACACCAGGTGCTGTAGGCTTGGGAGACAGACCTGGCAACCCACTCCCAAAAATCAACCTGCCATTGAAGACCCTGTCAACAGCAGAGAAGCACTGACCATAGTGTTTTGCCTGTTGTACATAGGATTGCTATGAGTCAGATACCGACTCAACAGCACCAAACAACAACAAGAAGCACATAAAAAGATGTTCAGTATCATTGATCACTAGGGAAATGTAAATCAAAGCCACAGAGAAAAACCATTCCACATCCTTCAGTATGGCAATTATGAAAGAAAAAAACAAAATACCAAGTGTTGGCCAAGTATTGGTGAGGATGTAGAAAAATTGGAGCCCTTGAGCACTGTTAGCAAGAATGTAAAATGATGCAACAGCCATGGAAAACAGTACAGGGGTTCTTCAAATAACTGAATGTAGAATCACCACATGGTCCAGCAATCCTCCTCTTGGATATATTTCCAAAAGACCTGAAAGCAGGAACTCAAATCTAGTTTTTGTACACCCACATTCATAGCATTATTGCTCACAGTAGTCAAAAGGTAGAGGCAACTCAAGTGTTCATTGACACACAAGTGGATGAACAAAAGCTGGTATTGCACAGATAGGTGTGCATAGTAGAATATCAATCAGGATTAAAAAAGAAAGGGATTCGAACATAGGCTACATCATGGATTGAGTCTGGAAGATATTATACAAAGTGAGATAAGGCAGACACAAAAGGACATATGTTGTTTATAAAGCACCTTGTTGTTTTGTTGTTGTTAGGTGCCATCTAGTCAAGTCTGACTCATAGCGACCCTATGTACTATAGAATGAAACACTTACTAACATTGTTCTATGCCTGGAACTATGTCAGTGCTTCTCTACTATTCATGGGGTTTTTAATGGCTCACTATGTTGGGATTGTTTTGGGAGTGGGCTGCCAGGTCTTTCTCCCATTATAAAGTATCTAAAATAATTAAATTCATAGAGAAAGTGGAATGGTGGTTGTCACAGGCTGGGCAAGTAAGAAATGGAAAGTTGTTGTTCAGTGGGTCCAGAGGTCCAGTTTGAGATGATGAAAAGTTCTGGAGAAGATGGTGATCAATTCACAATCATATGAAAGTATTTAATGCACTGAACTGTATACTCATAAATTATTGAAATGGTAAATTTTATGTTAGTGTACGTTACCACAGGAGAGAGAGAGAGAGATGAAATTCCCTCAACTTATGTACCCTTGAATTGTGTTTTTCTTAGGTTAAAGGTCCTCAATTAATGAGAGAAGCAAAAGGAAAATGAAAAGAGAAAAGAATTCTCTAAATACTCTCAGAAAAACTACAGTGATAAAAAGTCAAAACCACAATGGACTCAAGTTGAGGAAGGCAAGGACCTTGACAATTATGTGACTTTGTCCAAGAATCCACAGCTGGTTAATGGGAGAGATAGAACTAAAATTCAGGAGAATGTGTGATATGTTGTGAGTCTTCACATCTTGGAGTAAGAAGGTGGGAAAGATGTCTTTCAAGTGATTTGGAGGTGTCCTGTGTGAACCTATGACAGTTTCATATCTCTGTCTGTCTCCAGAAAAGATATTCACTCCAGCCAGCTGGTACTGAGCAAGAAATCCTAGAAAATAACACTTGTGCTCCCTCCCTCCCACCACCACCCCTAACCAAGCCACTAAAAGCTCCACCTCTCAAGGATCAACCCTGGGGCTCTGGCTCCAGCAGAGAATATGGGAGGGTGAATGTTAAAGTGAAAAGATAGGTGGAGCTGGGGCATCAATCCTTGGTGTATGCATATCATATCATCTGTAAGATACTTTAAATAACTTAGAATAGACAATATGGGGCATGTATGTATGTGGAGGCCTGCAGCTGTAGCCCTGGGGCATCCCATCCCATCAGATCTTGGAAGCTAAGCAGGGTCAGGCCTGGTTAGTACCTGGATGGGAGACCGCCTGGGAACACCAGAAGCTGTAGGCTTGGGAGAAGGACCTGACAACCCCCTCCCAAAAATCAATCTGCCATTGAAAACCCTATGAACACCAGAGAAGCAATGACAATAGTGTTTCCCCTGTTGTACAGAGGGTCACTATGAGTCGGATACCGACTCAACGGCACCTAACAACAACAACAACATGTATGTGGATGTATTAATTTTGACCTTTATCATGGAAGACTGGTTAAAATTTATCTGCCTTCCACCTGGAATAGTTGATTAACATCC
>VMDO01007708.1:9107-89413 GCA_007922755.1 Pedetes capensis | reverse complement strand
GCTCCCTTTAAGTTTCCAATGCACAAAGTTTTGTCATTAATAATGAGATTAATTTTTTAAGATATTGTTTGTTTTTGCATAACCTTTTTAAACAGATGACTATAAAATACAGAGACTGAATTAAAACACTAAACTAAATGATATAACTTTCTAGATACTTTGTAATAGGGATGATTTGATGCTTTCTTCCTGTGAAGTCATGGATTTTATCAAACCTATTTAACCTTTTGTAGATGAGGACATAATCTCTCTTTATAGGGTGAAAATGACTTCATTTATAATTGTGTTGTGATAGAACAGAATTAAGAAGTCCTGGAAATATTTGAATTTATCTTAGAGCTTTAGAGGATAAACTGTTATTGTACTGATCTTTCTTTTTTGCTTTTCTCTTTTTTCTCTTTTTTTTTTTTTTTTTGGCAGTTCTAGGGTATTGAACACAGGCACTTACACATGGTAGGCAAGTGCTCTGCCCCTGACCTGTACCCCTAATCCCTTTATTATTATTATTTATTATTATTTATTGTTTTGCAGCACTTGGGGGTTGAACCTAGGACCTTGCACATGGTTGGCAAGCTTTCTACCATTGATCCACACTCTTAGCTTCTTTTTTGTTTTGAGACAAAGTCTCATGAAATTGTGCAGGCTGCCTCTGGCCTCAAACTTGTTATCCCCCTACTTCAGGCTCTTAAGTCACTGGGAATATAGGCTTGTGCCATGGCTCCTGTCTTGCTCTTCTCTTTTCTTTCCTTTTTCTCTCCTTCATTTCATTTCCATTCTTTTCCTCTTTTTCTTTTAGAAGACTATGTTTTTCACCCTTTATATATTTTATATAATAACTTAGAATAGGGTCACGTTGCTTACTTTTCATGTTACTGGTGAGGTACATGGGTTGTTGTAGTTAGGTGCCCTCCAGTTGTGTGTGACTCATAGCGACCCCCACAGGGTTTTCAATGGCTGATTGTTTCAGGATTGCTTTGGGAGTGGATTGCCAGGTCCCGCTCCCATTTTTTTTGTGGTGCTGGGGATGGAACTGAGGGCCTCAGAAAGTGCAGCACCGCACTCTACCAACTGAGCTAAACCCTAGCCCCAGATATATGGGTATATGGATCATATTATAATTAAAAAGAGAAAAGAAACATTAATTTATAGGTGTTCTTCTGTTAAGATATAGTCATACTTTTTTGGGGGGGCAGTTGGGGGTTGAACCCAGGACCTTGTACATACTTTACAGGTGCTCTACCACTGGGCTGCACCCTGAGTCCATTATAAATTTTTTATCTTGAGATAGGGTCTTGCTAAATTACACAGACTACTTCTGTCCTCAAGCCTGCAATTCTCCTGCCTCTGCCTCCTGAGTCACAGTGATTACAGGCATGAGCCACCATGCCAACAAGTTTTAGTCATAATCTTTAGTAAAATACTTCAGTTAAATATTTGGATTTAGGTATCCACTAAGTTCTCAATCTGACATTGTGAATTAGAGATAGTAGTTGGTGGTATGAAAGAAATTTATAAAATTATATCTTTTGCCTTTCTAATAATACTTGCATCTTTATTGTGTGATATTACATTTTGTATCATTTTCATGTTTTAAACTATGTAGTACTATAAGTAATTTTACATTCAATTTGAACCCTTCATATACATTTTTATCCTCTATCCTCAACCTTAACTTGTGAAAGAATATTATATAACATCTTCATCATTCTCCAAACTATCTTATTATCTTTACTGTAAGCAGACTATTGCATTTCCTTATTGGTACATTTTAAGCAAGAGTATAGAGTCCTTTGTTAAATATTTCTCCTCTGAGATTATATATCTTAAAATGTAAAAAGATTATTTTGATTTAGTTCCAAACTACTGTCTGTTTGGAATGAAGGAACCAGGTACCAACTGGGTTATAGAAATTGCTTTCTGCATTGTTTCTCATTATCTAGTTAATAGACTTTGGAGGAATTTACATTTTATATTACAAGCATCTTATTTTAGAAAAGTAGTAGGTAGAAACAATTTCTAATGAGAACCTTAAAACTTAACATTAGTTTGATCAAAAAACACTTCACACAATAGTGTATTAAGTTTTTCCTTTGGTAACATTTCATAGTTAAAAAGGTGGATGACATAAGTGTATAGCTGTGATAATTATCTGTTACCATTATCTGAAAACACGAAGGAATGAGTGAAAGCATTTTTTTGTCTAAAGATGAACTTCATGAATGTAGATTCATGAAATTTTCCTGTTACCTCTTTGTGCTTAGCATTAATTTCTCTCTGTACAAAAAAAACCAATAAAACAAAAATTGCATAGTTAGTGAAATCATTATAAATTAATCCAAGGTTGTAGAAGTTCAGAGATCTTGTGGTTTCAGAGTTGCTTTGTGTTCTTTTTCTCATTTCACCCTATAATCCTTATACCTTTGGTAGAGCTTATATCAGTCCATGGAAACCAACAACAAACATTAGTTAAACATCTACTCTGTTACTATATAAGTCACTGGAGAGAATATTAAATGAACAGTACACAGCATTAGCTTTCCATTAAGAAAATAAGGTTTTTAGATGCTGAATAAATATTGAATAAAATTAATTTCCCCTTTCCTGGGCACATAGCTCCCTTATATGTATTTTTCTTTTAACCAATTATTGCTAAGCTCTAAATCATTCTGTTCACTTCCTTTTTCTCTAAAACCTTTCTTTTTCTTTTCATCTTTAATAGTGTTTTTCATTTACTTGTTTGCCTTCTCTCTCTCTCTTTCTCTCCTTCTCTCCCTCTCTCCCTCTCACTTCTCTCCCTTTCTCCATCTCTCCCTCTCTGTTTTCTCCCTCTCCCCCCTCCCCCTCCCCCTCATTCTCTCCTACCATCCTCCTCCTCCTCTTCCTTCTTCTGTTCTCTTCTTCCAGCTCTGCTAGGCTTAACTTGCCTGGTTTTTTTTTTTTTTTTTTTTTTTTTTTTTTTTTTTTTTTTTTTTTTTTTTTTTTTTTAGTAAGATCATTCTTATTTATAAACAGAGTTGCCCTTCAGCAACCAATAATCTATATTTTTGGAATATGATAAAGGGTGGGTTATTTGGTATACAAGTTAAAAAATGGAGCACACATAATTTTGTCCTAATATTCTTAAATTGCTCTTAATATATTTAAATTCTATCTCGTTTTGTTCTAGAATGTAATCTTAACTTTTTCTGAAGTACTATCTTTTTGGGTTGTTTTTTGGATGCAGTCTTGTTGTGTAGAGTCAAGGTTGGCCTGGATCTCACTATGTAGACCAAGTTGGTCTCACAGTTGTGTAAGTCCTCCTGTCCCAGCCACCCAAGTGTTGGGGTTACAGGTGTGCACCACCATGCCCCACTTAAAACACTGTCTTATACATTTGTGTATCTGGAAGTTCAAGGACCCTTACTCTAAGACTAAATGCTTCTTACACAGATTAAATACTTAATACCTTATGAGTCAATCTCTTTTTTTTATCTCCTTTTTTCAGAGGCCCAAATTCCTGAGCAGGTATACCTTGGGTTGGGTACTGGGCAGATAGCAATTTTCTAACAGAGTTCAGTTTTTTTTTTTTTTTTGGTTCTGTTTTTCAGTACTAGGGGGTTGAACCCAGGACCTAACACATGCTAGGCAAGTGCTCTACCATTAAGCCACAACCCGAGCCCTTTTGGGTTTTTAAATTTTGAGACAGTCTTGCTAAATTGTACAGGCTGCTTCTGGCCTTGAACTTGAAATCCTCCTGCCTCTACCTCCTGAGTCACTGGGATTACAGTTGTATAACATAGCGCCTGACTCCAGAGTTCTTAATATTGACTTCTTTGACTATAAAATACTATAAGCTACTATAATTTAAAAGAACAAAATATTATTCTAAGTAAAATATTTTTTAAAGTTATCCATATATATGTATATATGTGTATGCATATGTATATACATATAAATATTTTGTTTTTTAGCAGGTGATGTACCATCAGAAAAAGACCTTAACAGAGTCCTTCAGCTTTTGGAACCTCAAATTTCCTTTTTAGAAGACCTAACTAAAATGGGAGGAGCAATGAGGTCTGTTCTTACTCAGGTTTTGACAAACCAACAAAATTACAAAGATCTGACTTCTGGTGAGTAAAATGTTACAAGAAATTTATAATTTACTTATATTACTATAATAATAAATTGGTTATTTTATAACTTAAATGTAAAATACACATTTTTTTCCATCGAATTCTAAAGCTGGAAGTTATTAAGAGAAATTATTTTATAGATGAGGAAACTGAGCTCTAGAAAAATTAAATGATCTGTTTAAGGTTTGTTCACTAATTTGTGTTGGAGAACTTAAAAGTACTAGCAACAGATGCTTTCTTGTCTGTGTTTCTTAGCATTCTAAACTTTTGAATTGTATGGCCTAGCATCTTATAAAGTTTGAATTATAAAACTTGGAATTGTTGAGTATTTGTGCACCTGGTATACTATTATACAAAAGTTATAAACATTTTTAGTTTGATTGCATCAATTATTTAAAAATCTTGTTTTATATATATATATATATATTTGTGGTACTGGGGGTTGAACTCGGGGCCTTGCGCTTGGATGCTTTGCAAGTGCTGGACCACTGAGCTGCACATCCAGCCCATTTTTTTACTTTTTGAGACAGGGTCTCACTAAATCACACAGACCGCTTCTGGTCTGGAACTTGTGATCCTCCTGCCTCCGCCTCCTGAGCCGCTGGGATTACAGGCGTGCGCCACTGCGCCTGGCTGTTATAAATATTTTAAACAGTATTTTTTCTTACTGGCTCATGAACAACATGCTTTGAAAATTGAAGTTCATCATGATTCTTTAGAGTCGTAGAATATTTTCATGTGTATTATTTACCATATATTTAGATAGTCTTGCCTGATATTTATTTCTTAACATATTCCTTTTTTTTTTTTTTCCTGTGCTGAAAATTGAGCCTAGGGCCTTATATGTGCTGAGCAAGTGCTCTAACATCTAGCTATATCTCCATCGTGGCCCACTCCACCTTTTTTTTTTTTTTTTTTTGAGACAGGGTCTTGCTTCATAGCCTAGGTTGGCTGTGGACTTGCTAGTAGCCTAGATAGGCCTGGAACTCATGATTTTCCTGCCTCAGTCTTTTGAGTGCTGGAATTACAGGTGAGGCTACTACACCTGGCCATCTATTGTTTTTTTTCTGAAACAGAGTCCAACTATGTAGCTCCCGTTGGCCTTGCATGCACTATGTAGCCCATACTGGCCTTGAACTCGAGGTCCCCCTGCCACCACCTCCTGGGTCTGGGATTATATGTCTGTGCCACTGAACCTGGCTGTCTTCAGCGAGTTCTTATTAGGTACCCACTGTGTGCTTGGTTATGGGCTAAGCACTAGAGTGTGGGGTGGGGAAGGTAGTAGTAAATCATGCAACACTATCCTTGCCCTTATAAAACTTATGATCTAATAAGTGATATGACATTAATAAAACTCTTACACCAAGAAAAAAAAGTATAATTATAAACTAGTGAATATTATGAAAGGGAAGAGCAAATGTTTTTAAAAGGGAGATTAGATTTCACTGGAATGTATGTGGGGTGAAGCTTCACTGAAGAGGTACTATTTAAAACCTAATGGTTGAGAGATAGTCTTTAGCCAGAGGATGAAGGGAATTGGGTGATAAAGGGGTACAGTTAGATTCCAGGTAGAAGACATGTTCTACTTGTGGCTACTAGATAAGTCCTTATGTTGTAAACAGTATGAAAGTGGACAAAAGATGAAGCATCTGTTTTCATGCATTGGACAACAGATAAGACAAGATTGTGAACTCTTGATAGAAAGGAAAAATATGAGATGAGCCTCATTATTGCTCTGGAAAACTTCCTAACTGTAGTGCGGTAAGCTGGCATCGAAACAGAGCATGGTGATCTTGCTGAGTTAAGGATACATAGATCACAGTGTAGGGGAGCTGAAGCTGTTGGAAGCTTTGGGCAGAATGCCCAAATTTGGTGAGGGCTGGATTACATATGTCCAGGAGGAGACTACCTAAAGCTTACTAGAGAGTGACTATTAATTTGGTTAGAAGCAGAATAGAGATATTAAAGGTCACACAGTATTGAGAAACATTGGAGTTTAAGAAGTACAACCAGAGTGCTCCTTGGAAGCAAAAATGACCAAACTGCGTCTTACATATTTCGGACATGTAGTCAGGAGAGAACAATCCCTGGAGAAGGGCATCATGTTTGGAAGAGTGGCAGGTCAACGCAAAAGAGGAAAACCCTCCACCAGATGGATTGACACAGTGTCTGCAACAATGGGCTTAAACATAAATAAGATCATTTGCCTGGCACAGAATCGGCAAGTGTTTCGATCTGCTGTACATAGGGTCGCTATGAGTCGGACTTGACTCGACGGCACCTAACAACAACAACAACAGACTAGAGAGACCTTGCTATTACCCCAGACATCTTGTTGAAACACTAGAAGGCCAAATGTTGGAGTAAATGCTAGATTAGCCTGAAGAAAACCTATAACCCTAACAATACTTGCAAGGAAGGCAGAGTTTGGAAGTAAATTCCTCTCAATTTAGAGGGCCCTTAAAGCATATTAAGCTTTGCACAGGTCTGCCCATTATAAAGTATAAAACCAAGTTTTTTTTTTTTTTTTTTTTTGCAGTATTGAGGGTTGAACCAGGCGCCTTGCGTTTGCATGCTCTTCAAGTGCTGGACCACTGAGTTGCACCCCCAGCCCATTTTTTTACTTTTTTGAGACAGGGTCTCACTAAGTTACGCAGACTGTCTCTGGTCTTGAACTTGCGATCCTCCTGCCTCTGCCTCCCAAGCCGCTGGCATTACAGGCGTGCGCCACCTGTCCGGCACTAAAACCAAGTCTTTATGAGTTGTAAATATTCAGCTTGTGATTGAACTATCTCCTACAGAAAAATTTAATATTCTTTAGAGAAAGGAAACAAAATCCAGAATCTTTTATAATGTGTCATTAGAATGTCCAGAATAGGATAAAACCAGTGGACATTCAAGAAAACAAGAAACTGTATGCTGCAGTCAAGAAAAAATAGCCATTAGAAATTGACCTTAAGATGGCCCAGATGTTATATTTGACAGATAAGGACATTAAAGTATTTATTATACATTTGTTCGAGAAATGAAAGGAAAATGTTTTCAAAGAATTAAAGGAAAATATGGTATTAATGAGTGAAGAAGAGACAAAAAATCCTAAGTGTAAATAAAAAGAACAGAAGTGAAATTGTAGAACTGAAAGTTATTGTAAAGTACAATAAGATTGAAAAGGGTAGAAGAGTCAATGAATTTGAAGCCAGGTCAATAGATTACCCAATCTGGAGGACAGAGTGAAAATAATTAAAGAAAACTGAGCCTCAAAGACCTGTTAGAATTAGATAATCTAACATGCATGTTATTCGAGTCCCAAAATATTGCAAGAATATGACAAAATTCCCCTGGAATGGATGAAAAACGTTGACTAATAGAGCCATGATACTTAATGAACCTCAACCGGGATAAATACAAAGAAAATCACACCTATGTACTTCTTAGAGTCCAGGCAGAGAGACCAGCATGTGGGAATATTTATAGATGAAAATGAGCCTATTTCTTCCTAAAGGACTAAAAAAAGCTAGGATGGTTGAAATGAAATAATCACAGGGGAATAGCAACACAAGTAAGACTAGATTAGACTAGATCCAGATGAGGCAGGTCCTAATGGGCCATTGAAGATTTCATGTCTTATTCTAAATGTAGTGGGAATTCATGGAAGTATCTTAACCTTAGAAATGAGATGATTAGCTTGTTTTTGCTAAGAATGAATTAGAGGGGGCAAGGAAAGCAGCACCAGTGTAGCAGTCTAGGATAAAAGTGATGGTGGCTTGTATTTGAGTTTTAGTGATGAAGCTGGAGATAAAGATCATACCTGAAGTGGGCATGGTGGCACAAACCTGTAATCCTAGCACTCAGGAAGCTGAGGTAGGAGGATGGTAAATTTGAGTATAGCCCGGACTACATTGGTAGCTCAAGACCAGCCTGAATAAAACAACAAAAAACCCAAATAATCAAACAACAACAAAAACATTGCTATTTCTTAAAACTAGAAAATGATTCTTTATTCAGAAACTATCAGCTATTGGGAAGTGATAGGCTGGGGTTTAGCTCAGTTGGTAGAGTGCTGCTCTGCACTTTCTGAGGTCCTGGCTTCGATCCCCAGAACTACAAAAATGGGAGGAGGACATGGCAACCCACCCAAAAAGCAATCCCGAAACAACCATTGAAAACCCTATGAATAGCAGAGAAACACTGACATAGCACTGGGCATGGCACTGGGTGTTTTGTTCTCTTGTACATAAGGTCACTGTGAGTTGGACCCAACTTGATGGCATACAACAATATCAATTGAGGAAGAGAACAAGCAGGTTGGTCTTAACCTTTGTAGAAATATATAGTTTAGGAATGATTTGTGGTAATTGTCTCATTTATACAATTTTAGAACTTTTTTTTTCCTTTTGGTGCTACTTGGGGGTTGAACCCAGGGCCTTTCATATATTCTATAAGTGCTCTTCTGTTATGCTCCGTCTCTGACATTTGTTTATTTAAATTGAATTAAATTTCACTTTTAGTCAGGGTCTTGCCAAGTTATACAGGCTGCTTCTGGCCTTGAACTCACCATCTTCCTGTTTCTACCTTCTGAGTTGCTGTGATTATAGTGTATGCCATTGAACCTGGCTCAATTTTTAAAAATTCTCATTTCCTAAAATTAAATAGCATCAACAACAATCCTAGTTAACTTTTAATGTTGGAAATCAAATTAGAATTTGATCAAAAGTTTGAAAATTACAGTCTAGCTTCACATGTACTGTGCTTGCATAATCATTGGGTGTCCATGTCATCTTTCTAAGTCTCAGTTTCTTCATTTATAAAAATGGAGGCTATGTGTGTATTCATTTTCCTCAAGGTTATTGTGAGGAGTTGAAGAACTACATTTAGTTAGATGAACATCTATCATTTTTGAGATCAATGCTTTTATTATTCAGGAGATATTTAGTCTTTTTTGTCCTGCTGAAAATCAAACCTGAATCCAGGGCCTCACACATGCTAGGTAAGCTCTCTACTACTGACTACACTGCCAGCCCTTAATTCATTGCTTATACAGGACTCTGAAGGTTCTTTATTCTTCATAAACTAATTGTGGTTGCTTTTAATATTGGACTTGAATTAGAGGAGAGATGTATTCCCATTTGTTTAATCTGGGTGAGGATTTTTTTCTTTTTAATGAAAGTTTTTTTAAAAAATGAGATTGAATGTTAAAGGCAAAAACTATTCTATTATTATTGAGCCTACTAAATAAAGAAGAAAAGCTCAGCAAATGTAAACTTATTTATATATTTATATAATCAGAGATAATCAGAACTTTATTTAAGGTACATAATCTACCTAAGAGGTGACAACTGCTATGGAAATTTGGCTTTTACATAGAGAATGATTTTTTCCTTTAAAGAACTCAATTATCAATTTGTTTTTCTTTTACTATTTTTCCATCCTCCATAACAAAAGAAAAAATTGTCAATAATTAATAAGATGAAATGCTTAAGTGAAAATTTTAGTACAATTGTAGAACCTAAACTTTTTTTATATTTTTGGAAATAAATTGTCTTAAGTGATACTTCAGTAGAAACTATACTTTTAGCCCAGTGTTGTGGTTAATGCCTGTAATCCCAGCACTCGGGAGGCTGAGGCAGGAGGATCACCGAGAGTTGGGCGCCAGCCTGGGCTACATAGTTTCAGGCCAGCCTTGGCTGTAGTGAGACTCTTGTCTCAAAAAAAACCGAGTATACTTTGAATTGCTTAAATGTGATAATAAAAATCTTGATAAATGTAGGAAGTAAAAGTAATTTCATTTGTAGTATTTGAAAATTTTACTTAGGCATTATTCTCCAGAAAGCCTTTCATAAATACTCTGCTTTTGATAAGTATTTGTTTTGGGAGTGGGCTGCCAGGTCCTTCTCCCAAGCCTACAGCACCTGGTATTCCCAGGCAGTCTCCCATCCAAGGACTAACCAGGCCCAACCCTGCTTAGTGTCCAAAATCAGATGGGATTGGATGCTAGCGGGGTATGGCTGTAGAATGCTTGGTGTAATAAGAACACAAATTGCCAAACCAAATGGTGAAATCTGGTTAATAATTGTCATCTTTCATTTTATCTCTCTGCCTTTTTTTACCACTGATTTTCAAGTTCCTTTAAGTCTAGGATTATGCCGTATTAATCTTTGTACCTCAAATATTTTAGACACTCAGCTACTGAATAGATTCATTATCTGTGTATTCTGGGATTGTTAATGCCAAATGTAAGGTTGAAAATATTATCTGAATGTACTCTATATTGTTTATTGTAGAGTTTTTCTGTTAGAATATTCACTTATTTATGTGTCTATAAATTAATGAGGTGATTGTACTTAAATTTTGAATGGAATATTTTCTTCTGATTATAACTTTGTTTTAAATATTAGATCTTGGAGAAAATGCTTGTGCAAAGAGAAGTCATGAAAAGTACCTTATAGCTTTGAAGAGCTCTGGACTAACATATCCTGAGGATAAGCTTGTATATGGGATGCAGGAGTCATCTGCTGGTACTAGCACTCTGGCAATTCAAGGTTTGTCTGTGTATTTAATTTGAAGAGTAATGAGTTTTCTGTATTGAAACAAAAAAACCCCTCAAGCTTCACTCATTTTTGAACAAATTTATTTTGCACTTAAACAGTGTCATTCTTTATAAAGAAAAGTAGTAAAAATTTAGAAGCAAGAAAGAATAGGTTGGTTAAAGAAGAAAGTACATTTTCCTTAAATGGAATTTGGTTAGTTCTTTAGTTTTGGTTTTAGCTCATGAGAAATGTAACAGTTGCTATTCAAACTTTACTAGCTCTTCAGTGTTTTATATTTAAATTGAAAGGAAAGTGATCCTTCTGAAATACCATTTGTAATTATTAAATATGGGTTTTCACTGGAGATTTCCTATTGAAGTATTAACCTGTTAGGTCCAAATAACTGTTGGAATGTGCTGTCTTCATTATAATAACACTTAACTGTTTGGTATTTGTATGTCTTCAAATAATTTTAATGTAGATCAGTGTATAACAACTATGAAGGGCAATTCTTTTTTCTTCTATCCAAAGGTTTTGCAGGTGCACCAGGGACATTGGGACAAGTAGATTCTTCAGATGAGGTGAGATTTAAAATTTACAACTTTCATAAAAATAGAATTTTAAAAGTTTTCCAACTAAAAAGATTTGTAGTTTTTATGTAGTTTAAGTTCCTCATTCTCTTATACAAGGACACTAAAGCCCACAGTGGCTTCTGGGAAGCCTACATCACACAATTATTTAGTGTAAGACAAAGACTGCAGTAGACTTTTACTTCTTGCTTACACTCATTTTTCTTTTCACAGTTTAAAAGTGGGAGATAGAGATTTCCTTCTATGGAAAATACTCATATGTACAGTGAAATTGGTTTAAAAATTTAGTTAAGACTAGGATTTTTTTTTTTTTAGTATTTTGATTGTACATATTTATGGAGGACAGAGTGATAAAGTGTATAGTGTGCAATTATTAAAACTGGGTTGTTACATTTTCAGCTGTTTAAACAATATACAAAAACTTTTTGATATTTTTGATATTATCAATAATTATAGACATGATGTATAGTATGATTTTTTAAAAATTGCATACAATATAGTGGGATTTGTTGTGAGATTTTCAGTTATGTCCTGTATTTTGTGCTTATTCTTTCCCTCTTTACCATACTATTATGCTACCCCTTCCCCTCCTACCTGCCCTGTTGCTCTCCCCCTCGCACCAGTCCCCACTTCCCTTGTGTTGGGTCTCCTTATATTTTCCAATCTTAAATGTGTACATTTCTTTATATATACATGTATGTATGTGTGTGTGTGTCTATAATTGTGTGTATATATTATTTTTTTTCTTTAAGATAGATCTACTACAGCCATACCACTCTGGCATCCGGTCCCATCTGATCTCAGACGCTAAGCAGATTTGGGCCTGGTTAGTCCTTGGATGGGATACTGCCTGGGAATACCAGGTGCTGTAGGCTTGGGAGACGAACTTGGCAGCCCATTCCCAAAACAATCAGCCATTGAAAACTCTATGAATGGCAGAGAAGCACTGACATAGTGCTGCACATTGCACAGTGTTGGGTAGTATTTCGTTCTGTTGTACTTTGGGTTGCTATGAGTTGGACCTGACCCGTTGCTATGAGTTGGACCTGACCCGACAGCACCTAACAACAACAAGGTAGATCTAGCTCCTGTATATGAGTGAGAACATGCGGTATTTCTTTTTTGCTTAAAATGATGATCTCTAGTTCTATCCATTTTGCTGCAAATGACATAATTTCATTCTTCTTTATTGCTAAGTAATATTCCATTCCACATTTTAGTATGATCATCTGTTGATGAACATCAGGGCTGATTCCACACCCTTGCAATTGTGAATAGAGCTTCAATAAACATGGAAGTGCAGATATCCCTGTGGTATGATGACTTATCTTCTCTTTGGTATATTCTAAGAAGTGGTATAGCTGGATCATATTGTAGTTCTATTTTTAGTTTTCTCAGGAACCTCCATACTGATTTCCATAATGGCCAAAGTAATTTACTGTCACATCAGCAGTGTAAAAGAGTTTCTTTTTCTTTGCATTTCTTGTCAACATTTATTATTGTTTGATTATTTGATATTAGCCATTTTAACTGGGGTAAGATTGAATCTCAATGTAGTTTTGATTTATATTTCCCTCATGGCTAGGGATGTTGTTGTTAGGTATCATTGAGTCCGGTCCAGCTCATGGCAATCCTATGTACAACAGGACAAAGCACTACCCAACAATGTGCCATGTTTGGCACTATTACCAGTGCTTTTCTACTATTAATAGAGTTTTCGATGGCTAATTGTTTTGGGAGTGGGCTGCCAGGTCCTTCTCCTAAGCCTAAGGCACTGGGTATTCCCAGGCAGTCTCCCATCCAAGGATTAAGCAGGCCTGACTCTGCTTAGCTTCTGAGATCTGATGAGATTGGATGCCAGGGTAGTATGGCTGTAGACGGTGATTAGGGATATTGAACATTTTTTCATATGTTTACTGGCCATTTGTATTTCTTCTTTTGAGAACTGTCTGTTCATTTCTATTGCCCACTTATTTATTAGGTTGTTACTTTGGTGTTTAATTTCTTGAGTTCTTTGTATATCCTAGTCATTAATCCTTTGTCAGATGAGTAGGATATAAAGATTTTTTCCTACTCTGTGGGCTGTCCCTGTATTAACTGTTTCCTTTGCTTCACAAAAGCTTTTTAATTTCATTTAGTTCCATTTACCAGTTCTTGGTGCAGTTTCCTGGGCTATTGGAGTCTGGTTAAAAAAGTACTTGCCTATACCTATGTGTTGGAGTGTGTTCCCAACATTTACTTATAGTTGTTTCAAAGTTTCTGGTTTTATATTGAGGTCTCTGATCCACTTTGAATTGATATTTTGGGTGTACTTTCATTCTTCTAGATATGGATATCTAGTTTTCCCAGCACCATTTGTTGAAAAGGCTATCTTTTCTCCAATGTAAGCCTTTGTCTCCTTCGTTGAAGATCAGGTGGCTGTAGCTGTGTGGGTGTATATCTTGGTCTTCTATTCTGTTCCATTGATCTTCATGCCTATTTTTGTGTCTGTACCCAGCTGTTTTTGCTACTATCGCCCTGTAGTATAGTTTGAAGTCAGGTATTATGATGCCTTCTGCACTGCTTTTGCTACTTAGGATTGTTTTGGCTATTGAGGTCTTTTGTGTTTCCATATGAATTTTAGGGCTGTTTTTTATATTTATGTGAAATATACCATCAGAATTTTGATGGGAATTGCATTGAATCTGTAGATTACTTGAGGTAGTATAGCCATTTTCAGAATATTAGTTCTTCTGATCCATGAGCTAGAGAAGTTATTTCATCTTCTAATGTCTTCTTTAGTTTCTTTAATGTTTTGAAGTTTGCATTGTAGAAGTCTTTAGGATCTTTGGTTAGATTAATTCCTAGATATTTAATATCTTGGTGGGCTATTGTGAATTGAATTGCTGTCTTGATTTCTTTCTCTTTGATTCGTTATTGGTGTACAGAAATGCTACTGATTTTTGAGTGTTAATTTTATATCCTTTTACTTTGCTGAAAGAGATAATTAGCTCTAAGAGTTTTCTACTGGAGTTTTTAGGATCCTTTATGTATAGGATCATGTCATCTGCATATAGGGATAATTTGACCTTTTTCCCTATTTGTGTCCTTTTTCTTTCTCTTATTTCATTGTTCTGGCTAGGAATTCAATCACAATATCGAGTAAGCTAGGAGACAGTAGACATCCTTGTCTTGTTCCTGATCTTAGAGCAAATGCTTTTAATTTTTCCCCATTTAATATAGTGTTGGCTATAGGTTTATTATATATTGCCTTTACAATATTGAAGTATATTCCTTCTATTCCCAATTTCTTCAGGACTTTTATCATGAAGGAGGGTTGAACTTTGTCGAATGCTTTTTCTGCATCTATTGAGATGATCATATGATTTCTAACTGTAATCTGTTGACATGTTGAATTATACTAATTGATTTGCTTTTGTTCAACTAGTCTTGCATCTGTGGAATGAAGCCCACCTGGTTGTGGTATATAATCTTTATGTGTTGCAGTATTCAGATTGCAAGAATTTTATTAAGGATTTTTGCGTCAATGTTCATCAAGGAAATTGATCTATAGTTTTCTTTTTTTGTTGTATCCTTACCTGACTTTGGTATCAGGGTGACACTGGCTGTGTAGAATGATTTTGGAAGTATACCTTCCCTTTCAATTTTATGGAATAGTTCGAGGAGGATAGACATTAATTCTTCTTTAAAAGTTTGATTGAATTTGGTTATGAACCTGTCAGGACCTGGGCTTTTCTTTGTTGGAAGGTCCTTTATTACTGCCTCAATTTCATTGCTTGTTATTGGTCTGTTTAATTTGCTTATATCTTCCAGATTTAATTTTGGTTGGCCATAATGTTAAGAAATTTATCTATTTCTTCTGTATTTTTGTTTTTTGGCATATAACTTCTCAAAATAGTCTCTGATGATCTGTATTTCATGAGTATCTGTTGTTTTGACCACTTTTTCATCTCTAATTTTATTATTTGGAGTCTTTTCTCTCTTTGGTTAGTTTGGCTAAGGGTTTGTCAATCTTGTTTATCTTGTCAAAGAACCAACTCTTGGATTCATTAATCCTCTGAATTTTTCTTTTAGTATGTATTTCACTGATTTCTGCTTTGATCTTAATTATTCTTTTCTGTGCTAGTTTTAGGGTTAGCTTTTTTTGCTTTCTAAAGCCTTAGTGTGTATCACTAAGTTGTTTATTTGGGCTCTCTTTAACTTTTGGATGTAGGCACTCATAGCTATGATTTCCATTACAGAATTGCCTTTGATGTATCCCATAGATTTTAGTAGATTCATTATCATTTGATTGTAGGAAGTTTTTAATTTCTTTTCTGATTTCTTCAGTGACCCCTTGACCATTCAAAAGTGTGTTTTTTATCCTCCATGCATTAGTAATATTCTTGTAGTTTTCCTTGTTACTGATTTTTAGTTTTATTTATTGTGATCTGATAAGATAACAAGGAATGATTTCAATATTTTTTCGTATTTATTGAGACTAGTTTTGTGAGCTAGAATGTGGTCTGTTTTAGGAAGAGTTCCATGTAGTGCTGAGAAAAATATGTATTTTGCATCTGTTGTTGTTGTTGTTGTTGTTGTTTTTAGGTACTGTCAAATCAGGTCTGACTCATAGCAGTACAACAGACTATGTACAACAGACAGAACACTACTTGACATTGTGCCGTGCTTGGCACTATTGTCAGTGCTTATCTGCTATTCATAGGGTTTTCAGTGGTTGACTGTTTTGGGTCCTTCTCCCAAGATTACAGCACCCAGTATTACCAGTCTGCCATCCAAGTACTAACCAGGCCTGACCCTGCTTTGCTTCAGAGATCTGATGAGATTGGATGCAAGAGTGGTGTGGCTGTAGACTTGCATCTGTTGGAGGGAATATTTTGTATACATCTTTTAAGTCCAGTTGGAATATGATGTTAAGTCCATAGTTTCTTTGTTGCTTTTTTTGCTTTGATGACCTATCTACTGAAGAGAGGGGAGTATTGAGATCTCCCATTATTATTGTGTCTGTACCTATGTGTTACTTTATGGCCGTAATGTTTATTTTATGAAGCTAGGTGCACCAGTATTTCATGCATAGTATTGACTATTGTTATGTCCTCTTGGTTGATTGTCCCCTTTGATTAATAGAAGTAGTGGCCTTCATTGTCTTTTCTGATTATTTTGGGTTTGAAGTCAAGTTTCTCAGAAATTAGTATAGCTACCTGAGGGTTTTTTTTTTTTTTTTTTTTTTTTTTTTTTTTTTTTTTTTTTTTTTTTTTTTTTTTTTTTTTTTTTTTTTTTTTTTTTTTTTTTTTTTTTTTTGGCTTTCACGTTTGGTATATTGTTTTCCAAACTTTTTTTCAATCTGTGTCATTCTTTGTGGATGAGATGAGTCTGTTGAATAGCACATAGAGAAGATTTTTTTCTTTTTTGATCCAGTTGGCCAACTGGTGTCTTTTAAATGATGAGTTAAGACCATTTACATTTAGGGTAATTGTTGAGAGGCGTTTGGCAATTTTGTTGGTTGTTTCTCTATTAGGTTTGGGTGCTGCTTGTACTTCACTTTGTCCCCTTTTTATAGTAGGGTTTTGTTGGTTTAGTAAGTTGGATATCTTTACTTTATTAGCTTTCCCTTGGTCATGCATTCCTCTTTTGGGTGTTTTTCATTCCTATGACCATATTTGGTTTTGTCTTTTTTCTTCTGTATGTAGCATTTTCTTGAGCATCTTCTGCAAAGCTGTTTTGGTGGTTATAAATTGCTCAATCTTATATTTATCTTACAAAGTCTTTATTTCTCCATCAATTTTAAAGGATAATTTTGCTGGATATGGTATTCTTGGTTGACGGTTATTTGCTTGCAGGAGTTGAAATATATCAGTCTAAGTTTTCCTTGCTTTTATGGCCACTGTTGAGAGGCTTGATATTATTCTGAGGGTTTGTTTTTGTAGGTGAGCTGACATTTTTCTCTTACAGCCTTTACAATTGTTTCTTTGCTTTGTAATTTTAGCATTCCCACTGTAATATGACATGGGGAGGATCTGTTGATCTATTTGGTGTTCTGGGTGCCTCTGTGGTTTGGATGTATATTTCTTTTCTTTTTTTTTTTGTGGTACTGGGGGTTGAACCCAGGGCCTCGCACCTGCTAGACTGCTGAGCTGTACCCTCAGTCCATTTTTTTTAGTTCTTTAGACAGGGTCTCGCTAAGTTACGCAGACTGCCTCTGGTCTCAAACTTGTGATCCTCCCGCCTCCCAAGCCTCTGGGATTACAGGCGTTGCGCCACTGCGCCCGGCCTGATGTCTATTTCTTCTCCTAGGTTTGGAAAGTTTTTAGCTATTATTTCAGTGATTAGATTTTCTGTGCCTCTCAGGTTCAGCTCTTCCTTGTATTTCCTGAATTTTTAGTTGATGTTGCTTTACCTTGTCAAATACCTCCTGAATATTTTGGTCATATGCTATTCTTTTCTTTTTTCTTTCTTTCTTTTCTTTTCTTTTTTTTAGTATCTGAAGAAATAAGCTTTTCAACCTTGTCTTCATTCCCTGATACTCTGTCTTCTGCCTGATCCAGTCAATTTATGTTGCTTTTGGCTGTTACTTTTATTTGATTGACTGCACTTTTCAATTTCAGCATTTCTGCTTCTTTTTCAAGATCTCAATTTCTTTGCTAAATTTTTCTTCTAAGTTTGATACTTTTTTGTCAAGTATCTCAATTACATTGGTTGTATTTTCTTTCAGATCATTTATCTTTTTTTTATATAAGTAGACTTTTTTTATAAGTAGACTTTTAAATTGTTTGGCATTTCAAGCAATTCAGTATCTTTGATTTCTGTTGATTAAAGCTTATGATTAAATCTTTGTCTTGCTTTTGCATATTTCATGTGGTTATCAGTTGGGTTTTGGGCATTATTTAGTGTGGTTATCTCTTATTTATTTGGGGGAACTCTTGGTGAATGGGTTTCTTTTGAGATCTTCATCTTCAGTTCACTCAGATGTATAAAACAGTCAGATGCTATAGTAATAACTTTTACTGAAGTCACATTTAATCTAATTTGGGGCCAGATGTTGCTTAAGAGAAATGCTTTCAGAGAGGAGTTGGTAAGGATAGTAATGAATGAGTTTAGAGAACAGATATTGATTATAGAAAGAGATGTCGATCTTGTTGTTGTTGTTAGGTGCCGTCGAGTTGGTATCCGACTCATAGCGACCCTCATAGGGTTTTCAATGGCTGAGTGCTTCGGGATTGCCTTGGGAGTGGATTGCCAGGCCCTTCTCCCATTTTGCGGTGCTGGGAATTGAACTTGGGACCTCAGAGACTGCAGCGCAGCGCTCTACCAACTGAGCTAAATCCCACCCCATGTTGATCTTAGAAGGATGGAAATCAAGACAAGAGATGGGGAGGAGGAGAGAGGGGAGGAGGAGAGAGTTGAATAAGATAGGAGTAAGATGACTGGGGCTTAGCAAGAGGACTTGGCATGGCATTGCTCCACACTTTCTGAGGATCTGAGTTCAATCCCCAGCACCACAAAAATGGGAGAAGGATGTGGCAGTCCACTCCCAAGAACAATCTTGAGACAATCAGCCATTGAAAACTCTGAGAGTCACTATGAGTTGGACTTGACTCAACAGCACCTACGTACACAACAAGTATGAAGATAAGGAAAGTCAGAGAGTGTTGGATAGTGAGAAGGAAGAGAGAAGGCAAATAAAAAATCTGCTTATATATTGTATAAAATGTATTTAAGGTTATACACAGACTGTAAGAAGTAACACCAATATAAGCTTGTGTTCATTTCTCCTCCCCCTTTTATAAAGAGTAGATTTGGAAAATATTGAAAGTATTGTTATGAAATAACTAAGGATGAACTACAGGGGGAGAATGTTTGCGAATTAGATAAGTGAAAATTTTTGAAGGGATAAATTTTGAAGAGAGGGAGAGAAGGAAAACAACAATGACAACAGTAAAACAAAAATCCCCAAAGCAGAACAGACTAGAATATATAAAAACAAATACAAAGCAAACAAACTAGTACTATAAATATAAAAGAAAAAAACCACACACAGCGCTTATATGCAGCCTTCTCTTCTAGATGTTTAGGTGTCTTTTGGCTCAGGGCCTTTGTAGGAAATCCCGCCTACCCACTGTCTGCCTTGTGATGGAATTGGTAGTAGCCCAGGATGCCTCTGGTAAGATTAGTCTCACAAAGTGCAGGCGAGGACCTTCCCTTCACCTGATGCAAATACTCCCTTGTCTGCTTTTTTTTGTCTACTCTCATGGTTATGGGTGCCAGGGTAATGAGTTTTTCTGTCTACTTCTTTTTAGCACAGAGCTCATGCAGTACCCACTTCCCAGCAGCTGGCACCAGTGGTGCAGAACTCCTGTGTTACCTGCTTTCCAGCTGCTGATGCTAGTGTCAGAGAGGTCATGCATTATCTGTGTTTCAGCAGTTTGTGCTATTTAAGCTCAGCTGCTGTGAAATCTGCCACTTTTGTGGAGGTCACAAACATGATGTCTGTCCTCAGCAGACATACTGGGCCAGTGTTTTCCCCATCTCAGTCTCGGGCACAGGGCCAGACACACTGAAGGAGCACTGCCGCTCCTTTCCAGCTCAGCACAATGTACTCATTCACATTTAACAGGTCGGAAACCTCTGTTGTCTGTGGATTGCTCTGTTAACTGGCTCTTGCTCCTTCAAAGTGCAACTCCTCTGTCAGGTGTACAGTGTCCCAGCTCCTCTGTATGCATTCTGGTTAGTTAACACAGCCTGCCAGTGAGTCTCCATTCACTTTTGACTCTGGTGACCAGTTACTTTGCACTACCTCCATCTCTCCAGGGTTGCAGGATTCTTCCTGTCATGTAGTGTGTGGCTGCCATTGGTTCCATTTGCCTCTTTACACCAGTGATTTCTCTGCTTTTTGGTTTCTGTGGATGAACAACCCACTTTCCTGTGATTTCCACGGCTCTTGTGGACTTCTCTGCTTAGAGCAGAGCCCATAGCTTCTCAGTTCTGGTATTTTTGTTGTTGCCAGTCGGATTGGGGCTGCTTTCATTCAGCCATCTTAACAGAAAGTCTTTGAAGACTCAGCACCACTGCTCCAGGGTCACATTGCCAAATGGTTCGTGCTTCTGTGCATTGTGAGGGGCTGAGGTGTTGGCAGCAGTGGCAGGACGCTCAAGGGCCTACGCAGGGACAACCCAGCTCTGCCTCAGTCAGGTGGGGTCAGGTCCTGCAGTGATCTTATTGGAGACCTTCAGTGGGACCCTACATTGCCTGAGGCCTCATGGGTGCTGCCTCCTTCCCTCCTGCACTGTGGATCACCATTGTCCTCTCTCCTCCAGCTAAGGAGGGCTGGTGCTTGTCAGGGAGAGGATAGCTGCTCTGCCCACTGCTGCTCCCAATCTCCACTGAAGGGCCCGTGTGAGGAGTGTCTAGAATAAATGGTTAAAGCAATACAAATGGTAACCATTCTTCTAATCTCATAATAAGGTAACAGCCTGTCAAAGATGATTAATTAAAAGGCAATGTACTTGGAAATAATTTGAAATTTCACTTCATTTAATAATAAATCTTGCATTATATTTATATTTTGCTTTACTATTATTTGTAATCTTGATGCTTAAAATTTAAGCTTATGTAATAAATTTAAAAATTTTAAATTTTAAACTATGTAATAATACTTTTAATGATTAAAATAAAAAATTACATTTAAACATACACATCTTTTTTCTTTGGAACTCATTTTGAGTTGATAATGCAGTATGAACTAAGCCAAATATATATGCCTTTTGAAAGGATGGTTTCTTTTATGGAAGTCTTGTAATTGATTTAATGCCTTCAAATTTAAATTTTGTATTGGTATTTTTCCCCTAAAAAGACCCCCACAAAATGCAATGTTGTGTGCAGTCTCATTTTGTATAACTTCAAAGAGTTTTCATCAGATTGGAGAGAGAATTTATTATGCTGTTTAGGAAATGACTCTGCAATTAGACTGCCAGAGTTAGAATTCTGGCTTCTGTGCTAATTAGTAGTGTGACTTTGGGTAAATGTCTTAACCTTTCTGTGCCTAAGTTTCTTCATCTTTAAAATTGAGATAATAATAGTACTAATTTCATGGAAATATTATAAGAATTGAATGAGTTAATATATTAATCTCTTAGAGCTCTGATACTTGACTATTGTAAGTACTATGTTTGTTAAGGGAAACAAAATCATTAAAAGTTAGTGTAAATTGTAAGCTTAAAATTTATGATTTTGATTTTCAAACTTTAAAGTGTTACTTCTAAGAACAGTATTGGTACAGTGACGAATAGGAAAATTTGCTGCTACTTAAAATAGATGTTCAAGGTGCAGTGGTGCATACCTGTAATTCCAGCTACTTGAGAGGCTGAGGCAGGAGCATTGTGAGCTCAGGCCAGTCTGGGCAACTTATTGAAAGCTTGTCTCAAAAAAAAGAAAAGCCTGTGTGTAGCTCACTGTTAGAGTGCTTGCTTAGCATGTATAAAGGCCCTAGGTTCAACCCCAAGTACTGGGCGGGAAGACTTTCAAAAACATATAAACCTTATATTAACTATAAGCTATAATAATTCCATGTTGAAGCAAGTGGAGGGGAATAGTAGTGGTATGAATGCTAATTCTTCATATGCTAAAGGAAAAAGAAATTGATAATAGATAAGATTTTGAATTGCTTATTCTGTTTTAGCCTGCAGCTGTAGCACTGGCATCCGATCCCGTCAGATCTAGGAGGCTAAGCAGGGTCAGGCCTGGTTAGTACTTGCATAGGAGATCACCTGGGAACACCAGATACTGTAGGCTTGTGAGAAGGACTCAGCAATGCACTCCTGAAAATCAATCTGCCATTGAAAACCCTATAACTAGCAGAGAAGCACTGGCAATAGTGTTTGACCTGTTGTACGTTGGGTTGCTATGCGTTGGATACTGACTCGACGGCACCTAACAACAACATTGTTTTAAGGGTGTTTTGTGGAGAGGAGGAATAGCCTACCAAAAGGTGAGCTATGGGAAGATTAGGAGTTGAATATGAATGGATGCATGGGTACATCCATAGTTAAAATGAGGCAGACAGGACAGGAGCCTTGTATTTATTGCCAGTAGAAATTTTAGAAAACTATTGCCATATGAAATTATTCAGTGATTGTACAGAACACTTTATCAAAATGATTTAAGCATTTTTAACTTGATTTAGAACAACAAAAATGTATAGTTTTTTGTTTGTACTTATATTGGAGGTTAGAATCTTTAGGTTATTTTAGCATGCCTAGCATTATGCATCCAGAAGACTTGGTAACTATTCTACTTTATTTTCATGAATTGAATTTGATTTTTGGGCCTGTAGAAAGCCAGTCTTCAAAATAGGTATGAGATGTTTGAATTAAACATTTATACCACCATTCTTGCCACTTTCTGACGCAGTTCTTTCCTGAGTGTCTGTCTTCTCATCCTCCATTGTGACAATGCGCTGTGTCACATATCACTTCTGGTATGGCAATTTCTGTCAAATAAAAACAGTTGGTGTGTCCTCATACACCTTATTCACTGGATCTGACACCATGCAACTCCTGGCTCTTCCTCAAAGTGACCAGGAAAGGTAAACATTTTGAATTGATTTGTGACATCAAGGCAGCCATAATAGTAGAACTAAAGACACTCATGAAAGAGGACTTCTAGAATTGCTTCAGAAAGTGGCAAGAACAATGGGATAAGTGTGTTCAAAGCCAGGGGAAGCATTTATTTATTTAGTTAGTTTCAGAAGACTGTTATTCCATACTGGTATGTGGCTCAGTGGAATCACTTCCGAAGACTAAACCCTGAACAAAAGAGGGCTCGGGTTTTTATGGGATCTCTGAAGGAGGTCTGTTTATGGGAGTTAGAAATGGCATGAAAAGCAGACAAGGAGAAGTATTTTGAGGGTGGTTAATGGCAATGTGTCTTTTACTATAATAAATTATTTTTAAATGTAAACATTCATTATATCTTTTGATCATACCTGTACTTTTTTCTCTTACTAGGAAAGAAGTAATAGTTCTTTTTATTTGACTTCAACTCTCCAGGTTAAAATTAAATTTCTGGGGAGATGTTGAATCTAACTGTATTGCAACATCATTGTATTTGCTGGTTGGATGCTAGGAGGACATGCACACAAGTGTGCATTTGTGTGTATATGTAGGGGGCTTTTAAATCTCTTCTAGAAGTATTTTCTAGGGCAATATCAGAGGATTTGAAATATGGCTTTCTCTTTGTTCATTACTGTTATTTATAATGTGTCTTTTTAGGACTTGTTTTCCTTTTTTTCCCCCTCAATACTGGGAATTGAACCCAGGGGCCTGCACATGCTAGGCAAGTGCTCCACTATTGAGCCACACCCCTAGACCCATTTTTGTTTTTTATTTTGAGATAGGGTCACACTAAGTTGTGCAGCCTGCCTGTGGCCTGGAACCTGTTGTTCTCCTGTCTCAACCTCCTGAGTCACTGGGATTATAGGCATATGCCATTGTCCTCAGTTCTTTTCTGTTTCTTTTGTTCATTCTGCTTAGATGTGCTTCAGCAACTTCTATACATGTTTCATATAATTGTTCTTTAATTATGATTATGTCTTAGAGTGATATGGTAAAACCTTTTTGATGGTGAAAACTTTAAAATACTTCATTTCATCCATATTCTCATAATACATTATTATGATAGCAGCAAAGAAGACTTACTTTTAGAATATGTGATATATTTTTGGCATATATTTTAAATTAGTTTAGACTCTTTGAGTCTAAACTTTTAAGTCATAATTTTAAGTCATAATTTTTAAGTCATAATTTATATTTAAGCTTTAATCTGTTTTAAAACTTGTTTTGGGACCTTGCATGGTGGCTCTTGGCTGTAATCCCAGCATCTTGGGAGGCAGAGGCAGGAAGATTGTGAGTTCCAGGCCATAGGCAGCCTGCATAACTTAGGAAAACCTTGACTCAAAATAAGATATAAAATATTGGCGTGCAGTGCAGCCCAGTGGTAGAGCACTTATAAAGTATGTATGAGGCCCTGAGTTCAACCCCCAAGTACAGCAAAGTACTTGTTGTTGTTGTTGTTAGGTGCCGTCGAGTCGAGTCCGACTCATAGCGACTCTCATAGGTTTTCAATGGCTTACTGTTTTCAGGATTGCCTTGGGAGTGGGTTGCCACATCCTTCTCCCATTTTGCGGTGCTGGGAATAGAACTCGGGACCTCAGAGACTGCAGAGCAACACTCAACCAACCGAGCTAAGTCCCAGCCTGCAAAGTACTTATAGTTTATATATTTATCACATCTTCTAATAGGATAGATATTGGGTCATTTGGGCATTTGAAAATTTTGAAATAGAAATAGAATATTTAGCTAGAAGTATGTAGAAGGTATGGTTACCTTTTCTTTAAGAGAATTATTAGAAACATCATTTTGTTTCCATTTACTGTATAATTCTTCATGAATTTCCCAAAGGTAGCATAATACATATCCAAGAAAGAACTTAAATTTCAGAGTCAGGAAGACCTAAGTTTGAATCTTGGCTTATAATATCTTTATGCATTGTGTCACATTATTTAGCTTCTCAACATCGATTTCCTCATGAAAAAAGTAGTGCTAAATTGTACTAAAAATGATTCAAAAGTGAGTGCAGCAGCATATAGACTAGGAATTATTGGAAAACCAAGTAGGATTCAGGAGAGGGTGGAGAACCAGAGACATCATTGCTGATGTCAGGTGGATATGGGCTAAAAGCATTATCAGAAAGATGTCTATCTATGTCTTATTGACTATTCAAAGACATTTGACTGTGTGGAACATAACAAAGTATGGATAACACTTTGAGAAATGGGAATACCAGAGCACCTAATTGTACTCATGAGGAATCTGTACATGAACCAGGAGGCAGTTGTTCAAGTAGAACAAGGAAACACTGACAGGTTTAAAGTGGAGAAAGGTATGCATCAGAGCTGTATACTTTCACCATATCTCTTCAATTTATACACTGAGGAAATAATCAAAGAAGCTGGATTTTATGAGGAAGAACATGGCATCAGGATTGGAGGAAGACTCATCAACAACCTGCATTATGCAGATGACACAACTCTGCTTGCTGAAAGTGAAGAGGATTCAAAGATTTACTGAAGATCAAAGATCACAGCCTTCAATATGGGTTGCCACTAAACATCAACAAAACAAAAATCCTTAAAACTGGGTCAGTATGCAACTTCACATTAATGGAGAAAAAATTGAGGTTGTCCAAGATTTTGCTTTGCTTGGCTCTATAATCAACACCTGTGGAAGCAGCAGTCAAAAAATCAAAAGACACATTGCTGTAGGAAAAGCTGTGGCAAAAGATCTCGTTAGAGTATTGAAAAGTAAAGGTGTCACATTGAAGACAAAAGTGCATCTGACTCATGCCATGGTATTTTCAGTCACATCATATGGTTGTAAAAGCTGGACATTGAACAAGGGAGACAGGAAGAGAATTGATGCTTTTGAATTGTGGTGCTGGAGACGTCTATTGAATATATCATGGACTGCCAAAAGAACCAACAAATCTGTCTTAGAAGAAGTGCAACCAGAGCGCTCCTTGGAAGCAAGAATGGCCAAACTGCGTCTTACATATTTCGGACATGTAGTCAGGAGAGATCAATCCCTGGAGAAGGACATCATGTTTGGGAGAGTGGCAGGTCAATGCAAAAGAGGAAAACCCTCCACCAGATGGATTGACACAGTGTCTGCAACAATGGGCGTAAACATAAATAAGATCATTTGCCTGGCACAGAATCGGGAAGTGTTTCGATCTGCTGTACATAGGGTCACTATGAGTCAGATTCGACTCGATGGCACCTAACAACAACAACAATCCTAGAAGTGATTCAAATATTTGCTCGGCGCAGTGGCGCACGCCTGTAATCCTAGCGGCTTGGGAGGCGGAGGCAGGAGGATTGCAAATTCGAGACCAGGGCAGTCTGCGTAACTTAGCGAGACCCTGTCTCAAAAAGTAAAAACATGGGCTGAGGGGGCAGCTCAGTGGTCCAGCACTTGCAAAGCATGCAGGTGCAAGGACCTGGGTTCAACCCTCAGTACCGAAAAAAAAAAAAATAAAGAAAAAAAAAAGTAGTGATTCAAATATTTGTGTTTTAGAGTTATTGTGGGTCATGCCATAGAAATTTATGCTGATTTTTCCATGGAAATGGTTACTTGTTGTTGTTGTTAGGTGCTGTCGCGTCGGTATCCGACTCATAGCAACCCTCATAGGGTTTTCGATGTCTGACTGTTTCGGGATTGTCTTGGGAGTGGATTGCCAGGCCCTTCTCCCATTTTTGCGGTGCTGGGAATTGAACTCGGGACCTCAGAGACTACAGCACAGTGCTGTACTGACTGAGCTAAATCCTAGCCCGGAAATGGTTACTAAAGTATGCTAAATTTAATAAAGTTTATCCTTTTATTTTTAATTAAAATTGCCTAAGTGAGAATACATTTTGGTTGTTTAAGTGGACAATTCAGGTAAAAGTTTCCTTTCTACCTTTCCTAATGCCAGCCTCTCCCCTTAATATTTACAGAAAATAGTTTGAATGTCCTTGATATATCTATTTCTATATAATTAAAAACTGTGTTTATAGTGTATGTGTATTTTAAAAAAGTTATACTATATTGTGACTGATGCAAATCTCTTTATCTCTATGCTGTTCTTTTCATCTGTTGTAAAATATTCTAAAATGTTAATAAATTGCACCTTATCCAGTCATTTCCTTAATTTCCAATTTTTATTACATGATACAATGCTTTCTTTTTTTGTGTGTAGATATACAGATAGTTCTCTAAGATGTGGAATTGCTGAGTCACAAAATATACATATCTTAAACTTTAATAGATTGTGCTGTCTGATTATAGAAGTCAGACACAAACATTTAAAGTGAAAAGTGTAAAGATAAAACCATTTTCTAGGACCAGTCATAGAGGGTTTTAGTGATAATGTTAGGAAAACATCTATTTTAAGATTATAATAACTTTACATAAAATGTATTTATATTGATATGTATACTACATAGTTATTGCTTTGATTTTAAACTTATTTTCAAATTTTGATTTAGAAGTGGAAAAACCATGATATAACAAAAATAAAAATGAGAATTAGGAGGAGATAGTTTAAAGGTTATAAGAAATTATGAATTCTGGAGCTGAAAGGGACTTAAAGTTCATCTTGTCTATGGAGGAGGAAGCTGAATTCCTTAGAATTAACTCATTCATTCAGTTTAGTCAATTTCATGTAGTTGTACAGTTGAAATTGGACCCTAAGTCTCCTATTTGCTGGTCTAGCATTCTCTCTATAAAATGGATAAACAACTCTTCATTACTATTATTCTTATAAAAACTATTGCTGTTGCTATAGTGATTATTACTGTTGCTATTACTTATTGCTATTGCTGTGAAGCCTGCAGCCCTAGCTCTGTGGCATCCAATCCCATCAGATCTTGGAAGTTAAGCCGGGTAGGGCCTGGTTAGTACTTGGATGGGAGACTGCCTGGGAACACCAGGTGCTGTAGGCTTGGGAGAAGGACCCAGCAACCCACTCCCAAAAATCAGTCTGCCTTGAAAATCCTATGAACAGCAGAGAAGCACTAACAAGAATGTTTCCCCTGTTGTATGTAGGGTCACTATGAGTCGGATACCGACTTGACGGCACCTAATAACAACAATAGCAATTGCTGTGAAATGAATTTGTCCAAAACATAATGGCTTAAAATTATCATTTTATTTTACTTGCAATTTTATGACCTAGGATTTTGGGAAGAGCAGCTGGGCAATTCTTTCTTAGATTACCTCATGTGGTTGCAATTAGTTTTTGGATACAATTGCAGTTATCTGAAGATCAGACTCAGATATCTAAAATGGCTGACTCGCAGGGTTGATATTGGATGCTGGCTGTCCAGAGGAAGCTCAGGTGGCCGTTGATCTGAGTGCCTACATTTGTCTTCTCCCTCATGGTGTTTTCAAGTTGGACATCTTATATCGTGACTGACTTCTCCCAGAGTAAGCAGCCCAAGAGCAGAACCTGTAGAGCCATTTCTTAACTGGCCTTGGAAATTACATAGTCTGACTTCTACTGCATCCTATTAGTTATATGTGAGTTGCAAAGATGGGCTCAGATTCAGTGGGAGGAGATATAGATGCTACCTCTTGATTCAAAGAGTGTCAAAAAATTTGTAAACGTGTTTTGAAACTTCCACAATTTTGTGACATTAACCAATTTTTCCCTGGATTCTCTTGGTATGTGATAATAACTAGCGATGATAGCTAAGTGGCATTCCAGTAATTGATTATAGATTTTCCTATCCATTTCAATGGCACTTGACAGAAATTATGACTGATTAGAAAATACCAGTGTATTCAGTAAGAGTTATTGAATAGTTATAGTGAAAATCAAAAATTTTTGCTCCTAGTTGCTATTGTACATCAATAGGACAAAAGCTTATATTTAAGATTGAATGATATTTTACAGTTGGTTTTTACTTTTGTAAAGCAAAAGAGAACATGTTAAATTTTGCTAGCATTCTTTGCAGCTAAAGAAATATACTTTTGAATTTAGTTAATAGTGAAACTGTAACATTACTGTTGCTCCTCTGCTAGTCTATTATTAGGAGTTGTCTGACATATTTTATTTCTGTTTTTATTTCTTATTTTTTAATGGGAAACATTGTTTTATTAGGACCATTCCCTAGATGGAAAAAATTCCATTGTGGGTTAGGTATCATAAGCAGGAAGTGTGTTGAGTTTTATGTGATTTAATTTAGAGAGAAATATAAGGATTTCTACCTACCCACCCACTTAAAAACTAATGACATTATTATTTTTATTATTTTTGTGGTACTTGGAGGTTGAATCTCAGGCTTCACACATAATTTGCTAGGGGGCAGCACCTATAGTCCACTTTTAATTTTTTATTTTCAATCAGGGTTTTGCTAAATTATGTAGATTTCGTGTGGCCTGGAACTTGCGATCCTCCTGCCTCTGCCTTCTGAGTTGCTGGGATTACAGCTGTATATAACTACACCTAACCCTGACATTATCATTGTACATTTGTATTGTACTTTTATTTTTTCAAAGTCTTTATACATACATTACTTAAAATGATTAAAAATGCAAAAATTACAGTGTGCTGTGGTGCACACCTATAATTGCAGTGGCTTGGGAGGCTAAGGCAGGAGGATCATGAGTTCCAGGCCAGAGGAGCCTGCATAATTTAGTGAGACCCTGTCTCAAAACAAAAAATAAAAAAGGAACTAGAGATACAGTTCAGTAGTAGAGCACTTGCCTAGCATTTGTGAGGCCTTGTTTAATTCCTGAGTACTGCAAAAGAAAGAAAGAAAAAAGCAAGAATTAATTTAATAAAGAATGGAACCTGTAGATTGTGGGATAATAGTATGTAATAGATGAAGAGTACTCTGATAGGCGTTCTTAAATGAATAATTTACATCATTTGACAATTTCATTAAGGCTTTTAAAGCCATTTTATTTCATTTTTTTGGCAACTGTACGCACAAATGGCATGTTTTACTATTTATATTTGAAATTTAATGAAGAACTGGATATGGGTTGAAGATTGGAATTTCTATACCTTTACCCTATAGGCCCATGGGATCATTAAGCCAACTCTTTTCATAATTTCATTCTTGTAAGTCAACAAATTATAAATAAAGGAAGATGGGATGAGAAGAGGAGGACAGTGACATCTTAATTACTTCCACAGAGAGGTAATTGTATCAACTAAAAACATATTTTTAGCCTAGTAGTACAGCACTGGCTTGTACAAGGCCCTGGGATTGATCTGTAGCACTGCCAAAAGAAAAAAGAAAAAAAAAAAAAAGAAAAAATTTTAAATGGGAAGAGACTCTACATGTAATCTAACTGGCTACTTCACTTTAAAAGTGAAGAAATTCTTGGATCTATAACAATAGCAAGATTTCTTTCTAGTTTACAGTTTTATTTGAATTATGTAAATTGCATATGTAAATACAGTCTGCTTGATTTTGTTCGTATGAGTTGATCAGGTATTTTTCACCATTGTCTTAGAGTAACAAAACATTATATACTCAGTAGTGCTATTTGTACACATAACAGCCTTCGTACTACTTATTCTTTTATTCATGTAGCTCATATGAAGTGAAAAAATATGTTGTATGGAACCAGAAAGAAAATAAAATTAAGAGCATATTTTAACTTTATGAAGTCCTTTAACATTTAAATGTATATTCTTTTTTAAAAAATTATAACCATCAGATAATCCATTTGAAAAGAATTATCTTCAATATTATATGTGAGTGAGTCTAATTATAATTAGTTTCTCAGGAGGAATAAGATCTTTAGGTAAAGATAACTTTTCAAGGAAAGATTATATTCACTGTGGTCATTTTTCATAGGCAATGTCTATTTATCTGTGTGATTAATCTCTTTGACCTTAAAATACCTGACTATTAATACAAATGAAATAATTTAAAACACTTTTCTCATGTGAAATAATGACCATATGAATGTCCATTGTAGAAAAATTGAAAAATAGAAAAGAGTATAAGAAAAAATGTTTACCTTGATCCCTACATGTAGATAACCATTGTTTATTAATTTTGCTTCTTCACTTTTAGTCTTTTTTCCTGCATATCACACATAACTGAAAAACAATCATTAGCAAAATAAAATAAGTTACAGTGTAGATATGCTCTGAATATTCTTGCTATTAATCAGGAAATGAACAGTTAAAACCAATTGTCAAAAATTGTAGCAAAAGTAGAATTATTAAAATTGGAAGTTGGAGATGTTTTTCAAAAATAAATAGGCAAAAAATTAAAATTTTACTTTGGGGGTATAATTAAATTTTAATTTGTTATAAATTACATTAACGGGGAAAAGATGGGGTGAGATATCATAAAATTTTGTAAGAAAGACCTTAGAAATATCTAGTGTATTTCTTTTCCAGTGCAGGAATAGATTTTACAACATTCCTGATAATTGGTAAGTGTCTCTGTAAACACTTCCAATGGTAGGGAGTTTACCAAGTTTATGAGGCAACTTGTTCCTTTGGTAGCTCTTATTTTTAATAAGTTCTCAGTATTTTGTAAAGTATTGTGACTCTCACACATTTCTTCTTATTTTGTCCTCTAGGGTGATTTTTATTTTTACTTCCAAATGAAATCTTCTTAAGTATTTACCTTTAGTTCCTTAATACTCTTTGTTATGTATAAATTTTTCATTTCATCTATCTAGCATATCAATTCCTTTTCTTTTTCTTTTTCTCTTTTTGGAGACAAGTGCTCCTTAGACTGGCCCCAGATATACTATATAGTCCAGGTTGGCCAAAAAACTCATAATCCTCCTGTCTCACCTCCCCAGTCCTGGATTACAGGTGGATTACAGGTGGATTACAGGTGTGTACCACCACACCAAGGGAGAAATCTTTTGATAAGCATGCTGTGCCTTCATTGAAGACCAAGTTTGTTCATTTGTTTGTTTTGTTAGCCTTTTAGCAGCTGTCTTAAGCTGTGATAGGAGCCACAGTAGTTAAATGAAATGCCTATTTTTTTTTTTAAACTCAGTTGGTAGGGTGCTGCTCTGCACTCTGAGGACCCCGGTTTGATCCTCAGCACCACAAAAATGGGAGGATGTGGCAATCCACTCCCGCAGCAATCTTGAAACAATTAGCCACTGAAAACCCTATGAGGGTCACTATGAGTCGGATCAACTCTATGGCACCTAACAACAACAACAATTCCCCCCCCCCCCAGTTTGTAGCTACAAGTTAGACTCCTTCCCTACTTTGTACTTGTAAAGTTGATTTAAAGCAGTCTCAGATTACGGTGGTTTACATAAACCTATAAATTTCATATTACTGTTCTAGTCTTTCAAGATTTCCTTTGCTTTTGTTTTTGTAACTGATGTGTTAAATATTCCTTCAAGCTTTGTGTATTCTGTATTAGCATTCTTTGAGTATTATTTAAACCAACTATAAATTTACCTGACTTCTTTTTATATAGCTCACATTTTGCATCTGTCTAGTAAATCTGTCAAAGAAAGAAGGCACATTTATGTTGCAAAACCATCTGTAGATTTTGCATACTGGGAGTTGAGTCTGTTTTTCTTGGGGTTTCTTAGTTCTGATTGTTTTTTATCTAAAATAATTTGGACCTATGTTTGTATTTTGTGTGGGAAACATGTAGCAGTAGTGCCTACTTCCCTGCCCAAGGGCTAGTTAAGTTCTGCAAAGGGTTTCTGAGGGCTATACAAATGCTTGTCTGAGTTGGGATTGTAGTCAGTTTATTTCTTTTCATCAATTATTTCCTTTTATGAGTGTCCTTCCCTCATGGATTATTGGGAAGAACCTCAGTTCCCCATTATGACTTGGAGTGGTGAGGAATTGTGATCATGATAACTTTGTTTTCATCTTCCTTGATGCCCTGAAATTCCTACCATTGAGAGTTATTCCTGTTTGTTAAAAGTATTGTTCTTTCTAGGAAAAAAAAAAAAAAAAAAGAAAGCAAGATTTGTGGGCTGGGGATGTAGCTCAGTGGTGGTGCACTTGCCTAGCAAGCACAAGGCCCTGGGTTCCATCCCCAGCACCGCAAAAAAAAAAAAAAAAAAAAAAAAGATTTGTAATAGATGACATAGTAATACATTATGTTGAGCAGATTGTTACAGTTAGGGCTGGGAATCAGACTAGTGTTTTTAAAAAATATTTATTGATTTAAAACTGTAAGTCTGGCATAGTGGTGCATTCCTGTATTTGCAGCTGCTTGGGAGGCTGAGGTGGAGGATCCCATGAAGCCCTTGAGTTTGAAGCTAGCCTGGACAACATAGGCTCCATACAACAAAGAAAGAAACAAATAGTAACTTCTACTCACTGTTGAATAAATAGAAAATAAATATTAACAAAAAGATAATAAAATGACCTATACCTCTACCACTTTGAGATAACTTCCACTAAATAGCAGTATTTTAACAGATCTTATACACAGGATGGGCGGGGGTTTAGCTCAGTTGGTAGAGTGCTGCTCCACACTTTCTGAGGACCCAGGTTCGATCCCCAACACCACAAAAAACGCAAGAAGGATGTCACAGTCCATTCCCAAAACAATCTGATGTGAGAAGGATGTCACAGTCCATTCCCAAAACAATCCGCCATTAGAAACCCATGAGAGTCGCTATGAGTTGGACACAACTTGACAGCACCTAATAACAACAATATACATAGGATATTTTAATGGTTTCCTCTTGTACATACTCCTTGATAACTTGTTTTTCTCAGTGATGATAATTTTGAACATATGTGTCAAGGAGTAATATTAATAGATTTTTATTTGCGTATATTATCAATAATTCAATGGTTTCATATGTTATATAGCATGCTTTTTTCACCTTTAACAATACTTTTTGAATGTCTCTCTGGTCATGATGAATATAGAGTTTTAGCACTGTTTTTCTTCATGTGATACATGTGTGCTTTAACTTATTTACCTAACCATCTTCTGTTGAAAGTCAAGGACATTTTTCTTTTGCTATTATAGATTACATTCTGATGAACAGTTGTGTATATGGTTCTTATTCATTTGTCTCATTTCTTTAGGATAAATTCTTAGAACTGAAATTTCTATAAACTTTGAGGATCCCGAAACAGTCTGCCATTGAAAACCCTATGAGGGTCGCTATGAGTCGGATACCGACTCTACGGCACCTAACAACAATTGTCCATTTGACATTCAGGAAGATTTGACTACTACATATTCTCACTATTAATGTGCGAAAGTTCCCATTTACCCACAGTTCAGATGAAGATAATCTCTCTTCTTAGCTGTGCTTGCTACCTGCCAACTCAGTGGTCCTTGTCTCCAGATTTTTGTCTTTGTGCTATGTTTCATGCTATCTTTTTTTTCTTCTCCTTCTTTGCTCCTGCTTTCTTATTCCTCCTCTCTCCTCCTCATTCCTCTTCTTTTTGTGGTGCTGGGGATCAATCCCAGGGCCTCATGTGTGCTATGTAAGTGCTCTACCACTGACTTCCACTCCCAAAACTCCCCTGTCTTTTCTACTTGAAATGACTTTTCTGTCTTTTGCTTCTGTAGTTCTACTTGTCCTTTAAGACTGTTAAGTCCGGGAAATTTATTGCCCTCATGTTGCTTTCATATTGCCCTGACTGTCACTTAATCAAGGATACTCTTCATAGGAAGTTTGTATCGGAAATTATAAAGTAATTCTAATCTAAGACATAACATTTTTTTCCCCAAATTTACCTTTAGTCTTAGATCTGAGAGAACAGTTTCATAAATGGCTATTAGTTGAAATCTCAAACTTTTCAACCATCTGGTTCCAGAGGCATGATTTTTATATTCTGTTCTGTTTTCTGTCTTTTAAGCCTCCATATTTTGTTGTGGTGAATTTCTCCAGGGTTAAGGTGAGAGTGACAGAGGAAGAAGAGAGTGTAGTTTGTCTCAGTCATGCTGCCAGGTATATGGTCCTAGAGGCCGGGGACAAGGAGGCATTAAATAGGGAGGTCATATTGAAGTGCTCAGTAAATGATGAATGATTAAGGTAATGGTAGCTCTGGAAAACCCCCAGAGAATAGCCCTTAGAACTGATGCTGGACTTATCAGAAAGCCTGTTAAAGGCTATGGCATATAGGCCAAGGAAGCTACTCCAATAAATGGAGCTGCAGCATGAAGCTGAGGGTACTTTTTTGCTTCATAGATTTGACTGGCCCTGATTGAGAAAGTATCTGGAATGACTGGGGATGCAGCTCAGTGGTAGTTTATTTGCCTACCATGTGTAAGGCAGCCCTTGGGTCAATCCCTATCACTTGGGAAATTATGTGGAAATTTGTACTGTAGATCTAATCTGCCACCAACACCACTGGTAACATAACTGAGTATATGCCAAAATACTACTATATTGAGTATATGCCAAAATACTACTACTGTCTTCTAATACCAATTAGCTCACATACATTTGAAAAATAGGGAAGAAGTGTCAGTATAACATGAAAATTGTTGATTCATATATAGTATTCCCTGGTTTAGGAGAACTGGAATGTTGGGGTAGAATCATAACCTTTAGCTGGAGAGAAAAAAGCCTTGAGATCTGCTGTGAAGATAGTAGCCTTTCCAGCAATATTTTAAGAAAAGTAGAAATGATACCCTGCACTCAGGGCTCCTTCCCTAACAGGTGCACCTGCACTTAACCTGTTACCTGGGTTTTGCAGTGGCAGGCTCTTGCCCCTGCTCCTCTTCCCTCTGCATCATCTTAGCTGGCTAGCTTTCCCATTTTGTTGTTGTGCAGTGTCAGCATTCTCTCAGGCAGCCTTAACCTACTCCAAGATAGTTGTTTGGCATAGATTATCTCCCCAGGTACTGATTATTGCTTTTGTTATTTCTCTGGTTATAAACTCGAATAGGTTGTGAGTGGTTTGCTCTTTTAATCCATGTTATCATTTGTATGAGGTTTTTCAGAAATGCATACATCCCATGTGAGTGGAAGTGCCTGTATTTTCTGCTTGAATTTTTTTCTAAGCATATTTTAATTTTAATTATTTTAAAACCGTCAACTCCAACTTCTAGTACATTGTGCTTATTTTTCCGAATTTGCTTTCTTGAACTCAGTCTCAGATTCTAAGAAGCCTTTCTTCTGTTCATTAATTTAGTCTTCTCTCATTTCTTATGATAAATTCTCTCCCACCTTCTTTAGCTTCTTTCTGTGGTTAATGTTATGCATATAAGGTTAGGAAAATTTTTATTTTGGCATTTTGGGATGCTTAAAATTCTTCCTTTAAAACTACTGATTAAGGCTGAGTGCTCTGGCACATGCCTATAATCTCAGCATCTTGGGAAGTTGAGGTAGGAGGATTAAAAGTTCAAGGCCAGAGGCAGTTTGTACAAAATAGCAAGATCCTGTTTTAAAATGAAAAAATATAAAAGGGGTTGGGGTTGCAGTTTAGTAGTGGCACATCCTTGGTTCAATCCCCCAGTGCTGGGGGTGGGGGAGGGGGAAGGAAAGAAAAGAAAAAAAGTACAGATTAAGTTTAAGAGCTCTGACACTTTAATCCTAAGGAAATTTCACTGTATATTTTATAAAAATTGTTGTTGTTAGGTGCCATCAAATTGGTGTCTGACTTATAGTGACCCTACATACAACAGGTAAAACACTATTGTCAGAGCTTCCCTGCTATTCATAAGGTTTTCAATGGTGGGTTGATTTTGGGAGTGGGTTGCTGGGTCCTTCTAAGCCTATAGTATCTGGTGTTCCCAGGTGGTCTCCTATCCTAGTACTAAGCAGGCCCGAGCCTGCTTAGCTTCCGAGATCTGACAGGATTGGTAACCACAGTGGTGAGATCTGACAGGATTGGTAACCACAGTGGTATGGCTATAGGCATTTATAAAAATTAGTAGCATTAAAGAGACTTTTTATTCCAGCAGATATATAAAAGAGAAACATGTAGACTAGTAATATGTAAGCATGTATGAATTAGGTTTTACATAATTTATAAGCACATTATGTTTATCTAAAATATATAAATTTATGATCATGACTAAGATAATGCTGATTTTGTTTTCCTCCAGGAGGATCAGGATGGGAGTCAAGGCTTGGGCAAGAGAAAGAGGGTAAAACTAAGCAGTGGCACCAAAGGTATTTATATTGTTTTTTCCTTGAACAAAATGCTTCAAAAAAAGCTTAACTGCTAAGAAAACTTGACTAACTATAGTGACATCATAGTGAAGTCAAAGTTTTATTTCTTTTTTCTTTCTTTTTTTTTTTAAACAAGGTCTTACTGTGTAACCCAGTCTGTCCTGGAGCTCAGTGTGTAGACTGGGCTGGGCTCTAACTCATGTTAATCTTCCTACCTCATCCTCCCTAGTGCTAGGATTACAGACATGTGCCATCACAGCTGCTAACATTAAAAGTATTTGAAGGGAGAATTAATGTTATTAGATTTATCTAATAGTGGAGAAAGTATTATTAGGAGATAGTTGTAGGGACCTCAAAATCAAGTAAAACTCTTACTATTGGGATTTTGCTCATTGTTTTCATCATAAAATGTGAAAATCCATATTTTAGTCAAAAAGTAGAAAGTCTTTTCATTGATTGGGATCCATTGTTTTTGTTGTAAAGTTTTAGTTTGGTTTGCATTCTTTTATAAACTGCAGTATGCAATTTCTAGAGTGAAAAAGGAAAAGCAAGGGAGAGAAAGTAGCGAGAGACTGATAGATAGCCACACAAAGGGAACCAACAAAAAGCACTTAACACTTAGTAAGGGCTCATGAAGGATTCCTACCTGTTTACTCAAAAGAGGAAGTAGGTAAACCAATAGTGAGGGAATAGATTAGTAATAATAATGGGTGATATTATCAAAACATTTCTATGCGAGACTTAATGCTAAGTATTTCATTGCATTATTTAACTCAATAGGTTATGAAGAAGGTGAAGAAACTGAGGCTTAAGGTAGTTTGTTGTTGTTAGATGCTGTTGAGTTGGGTGTGACTCATAGAAACCCTATGTACAATAGAATGAAACAGTTCCTGGCACTGTGCTATGTCCAGCACTATGCCAGTGCTTCTCTGCTATTCATAGGGTTTTCAATGGCTGATTGTTTCGAGATTTTTTTGGGAGTGGGCTGCCAGCTCCTTCTCCTGTTTTTGCAATGCTGAAGATTGAACTCAGGGCCTCAGAATGTGCAGAGCAGCACTCTACCAACTGAGCTAAACTCCAGCCCAAAGTAGTTTAGGTATTGTTAAAAGTCATGAGAAGATTTTAAAGGTATATAGTTATACATAACCAATAGAAGCATTTATAGCCACATTTCTATAATATTACACATAAAGCACATAATCTATCCTTTAAAATCTTGAAAGACCAACATCACCTATTTAAGAAAGACAATGAAGATATTGCTGTCTTTATTTCTTCCTAAGCTGTGCCATTGGGACTGGGGTTTAGCTCAGTTGGTAGAGTGTTCCTCTGTACTCTCTGAGGACCCAGTGCCACAAAAATGGGAGAAGGATGTGGCAATCCACTTCTGAAGCAACCCCAAAACATTCAGCCATTGAAAACCCTGTGAGGGTTGCTGTGAGTTGGACTGACTTGGTGGCACCTAACAACAACAAGTCATACCACTGTGGTGTCTAATCCTGTCAGATCTCAGAAGCCAAGCAGGCTTGGGTGAGGTTAGTACTTGTTTTGGAGATTGCCAGGGAATACCGGTTGCTTTAGGCTTGGGAGAAAGACCTGGCAGCCCATTCCCTAAAACCAAGCAGCCATTGAAAACTCTATGAGCTGCTAGAAGCACTGACAATAGTGCTGGGCATGGCAAAATATCGAGTAGTATTTTGTCTGTTGTACATAGGATTGCTATGAGTTGGACAACAACTCGAGGGTACCTAACAACAAAAACGACAACAAAGATAGAAATACTGAATTCTATATAGCTACAGCTATTCTCAGTTTAACAGAAGCCGCAGCTTTTCTGTTGCTGTTGCTTTCAGATTGTTTTATTGACTTAAAAAAAAGTTAATGTATCTTTCCTTTTGTTGTTGTTGTTAGGTGCCGTCCAGTCGGTATCTGACTCATAGCGACCCTCTGTCCAACAGGGGAAACACTATTGTCAGTGCTTCTCTGCTGTTCATAGGGTTTTCAATGGCAGATTGATTTTTGGGAGGGGGTTGCAAGGTCCTTCTCCCAAGCCTACAGCTTCTGGTGTTCCCAGGCGGTCTCCCATCCAGGTACTAACCAGGCCTGACCCTGCTTAGCTTCCGAGACCTGATGGGATCGGATGCCACAGGGCTATGGCTGCAGGCATCTTTCCTTTTAAGTACATGCTAATTAATAATGATAATGATGGCTTCAGGCTTTTCATTTGGCTAATGTAATCTTGCAGAGACAGAACTGAATTCTGAGATTAATAGCCCTAAGTTTTGTTCAGTTTTGTGAATGTTAAGAAGCACTTACTTGTGAGTTTTTTTTGTTGCTGTTGTTGTTGTTAGTCTGAAATTTTCAGTCATGTAGGTGCTAAGTGAATTGTAAGAATTAAATACAGATATGTGATGTAGATTATATTCTAATTTTAAATTATAATTCTTATATTCCTGCTACCTGATTTTCCTGGGTCTTATTTTTTATTACTTTTTGGCGTTGCATCTGTCAGTGTTTACTTTTAAATATATTTTACCTCATTGTTTGTAAGCCTAGTTTATTTCTGTTTTAAAATCACTGTCACATCCTGGGAATGGTTTCAGGAAGACGAGATTTCTGTTTTATAAGTAGGAAATTCTGAGTTTTGAAAAATAATTATAATACCTAATTTCCAATAAAGAGATGAATACCATAATTGTATTTATATTGTTGTTATTAGGTGCCATCGAGTCGGTATCTGACTCATAGCGACCCTCATAGGGTTTTCAATGGCTGAGTGTTTCAGGATTACCTTGGGAGTGAATTGCCAGGCCCTTCTCCCATTTCTGCGGTGCTGGGAATTGAACTCGGGACCTCAGAGACTGCAGCACAGTGCTCTACCAACTGAGCTAAATCCCAGCCCCTGTATTTATATGTTAACCCCCATTACTTATTGCTTATACTTATGTACTACAGGGTTAGGAGATATTTTGGCCTCTTTGTAGTAAAAGTCGTGGCATCTCCCGAATATATAGAATTTTTTGGAGCCATTTTCTTCTTTAGCTATTGATGAAATAATTGGATTAAAGTTGTATCTAATAAGAACAAATTCAAGCTTTTGTAAACACACTGTTCTGTGATAGAATTAACAGAATGATGTCATATTGAGCTTATTTTGTTAGTTTAAGGCAATATGTTGTGAACATATTGTTCAATAATAGGAGAACTGTGAACTTGGATAGAATTTATTGAAAAAACTCCACAAGATTACTTTACCAGACACCTTGAGCTGTGAGGTAGTTAAGCTGTTCCTAAGTATTTTGATGTGTGTGAAACTGTGTTTTTCAAATCTCTCATCTAGCCCCTGCATGAACAGTGTCAGTGAGCCAGTCTGTTCACAGTTGACACTTACTGTGTCCTCTTGATGTCTTTACATCATTTTCAAGAGAAAAATTAGTGAACTATCAGTGAGAGAGAATGAATGAGATAGCAAAAATATTTAAAATACCTTGTTCATTGTATACCTGTTGATATTTTTTATTGACTGAGTCAAAGATGTAGAGATTTGTAAGACACATCCTAGCCCCAAGGGAGTGGTAATTGGCCTTAGAAATAGGCCTTCTAACAGATAATGCTATTACTCTTTGAATATCTGTTCGAAAGGGTTACCATTTCCCCCTTACCTTATGCATGAGGAAGGCCCCTTAACCCAGTACAATTATACATATCTAAAACTCTCTATCCTTTTTTTGAGTATATTCCTACCAGGAAAAAAGTAATATATTAGAGTAAACAGTATCTTAGTAGTTTTCTCTAGTGAACTTCATACCCGACTTATGAAGAGTAAAATTAAAGAAATGGGTAAATTATTGAATCCTATAAAAATCTATAGGGGCTGGGATTTAGCTCAGTTGGTAGAGCGCTGCACTGCAGTCTCTGAGGTCCCAAGTTCAATTCCCAGCACCGCAAAAATGGGAGAAGGGCCTGGCAATCCATTCCCAAGGCAATCCCGAAACGGTCAGCCATTGAAAACCCTATGAGGGCCGCTGTGAGTCGGATACTGACTCGACGGCACCTAACAACAACATAAAAATCTATATCCTTTTTCCTAGAAATTAAAAATATAAATAGATTACTTTGGACTTTATTATGCCCTTAGTATTATTTATTTTTAGCTTATGGTATTATTGTTTTACATTAAGTATCATGAATATCGTTCTTGTAAGATAATTACAGGTTGAGTATCTTTTGTTAAAAATGCTTGGGACCAGTTTTGGATTTTGGAGTTTTTCAAATTTTGACATATTTGCATAGAATTTGCTGGTTCTGTGCTCAAAAATTTCCAGATTTTGGAGCATTTCAGATTTTGGGGTCAGGGATGTTGAGCCTATATTTTGAATTTGGTAGAAAAAATGGCTTATATTTAGGGACAAGTAATGCTTATTTTTTGAGTAACTACTTTCTACTACAATGTAAGGATTAAATGTTATTTATATCTGATGGAAATTATAGAAGCTAGTTTGTTGGTATTATCACTGCATTATTGAAAGGACATTCTTAATTTTTAAGTAGTTTTCGATGTTTGTGTTTTTGATGGATTATTAATTATAGTAATGTTTAAATGAGATAAGCAACATATGTCATTAAGTAATAAATTTTTTCTTATGCAGATCAATCCATAATGGATGTTTTGAAACATAAAAGCTTTCTAGAAGAACTATTGTTTTGGACAATAAAGTATGAATTTCCCCAGAAGATGGTAACTTTCTTACTCAACATGCTTCCAGATCAAGAGTACAAGGTATATATATTTTCTCCTTCCTTCCTGAACTTTGCTTCGCTTTTGTTGCTTCTTCATTATTAAATCTTCTTTTTAAATACAGTGGTACACTAGCACTTGAACTACTCTGTGTTCAAACATTTCAGTCCTTGACCAATATTTTCTAGAGAATTCTGGATCTGTGCTTGGCACTCAACCACCCAACCACTGTGAGCTGTGTGAGATGCCATGCTTACCTTTGATACTTCCAGGTGAAAAACAGGGGAAAGTGTCACTTTTTATGCATTGATTTCACACAATGAAGACTTATCCTGATGTTATGTTCATGATCTCATGAGTTTTTTTAAATGTACATATATATAAATATATGCTCATCATAGTTCCCAAGTTACTCTCTGGTGCTAAAAATGAAGGAAAAAGGAAAATAGTAAGAATGGCAATTGAATTAAAAAAGGAACTTTTTGCCAAGTATGTGAGTAGCATATGTGTATCTGAAATAGCCATTCAGTATGGTACTGGAACCAATAAATATATTCACATTATTTCTTATGGAAAAAAAAGTGCTCAGCACTTGAAATAAGTAGCACTCGACCAAACCTTCCAGAATGGATTGTGGTTGAGTCCTGAGGTACTACTGTATTTCTCAACTGAGGCTTATTGTGGATCTGAGGACTGATACAACACTATAAAGAGCCTTGGCTTATTCTCTTGTTAACATGGGATCTTCACGAAACGCATAGAACTGTGGCTTTGATGCTAAGCAGCATTATTCACAGAATTCCAAAGGATTGCTTTTCTCTGTGGAATTTGATCTGAAGGGAATGATAGGTGACAAATAATTTTAAAAATATGCAGAAACAAATATGTAGCTACAAATTGCTCTGAGTCCTCTTAAGGAGAGGTGCGAGTGCTATGATAATGTTTAATGTGGCAACTAAATTGAGATAGTGGAGTTAGCATTGGCAAAGCATAAAGTTAGTAGTTGCTGTCCACAGCTGTTATTGAGAGAAGAGTTACTGATACAAGTCTAAATGTAAGTAGGCAAAGTTTCCAGTCTGAAAGGGTTTGAACCCACCTCTGAACACCATATACTTAGTGATAGCAAAGTGACACACTTCAGTGTATGAAAAGAATAAAGCATGTTGTGGTGCTTATAGTGTGCATTACGAATGACACTTTAATCGTAATAGTACCATTGATTTGTGTGTTTTAGCAGATATGGACCTGCTAAAAAGTATAAAGAGGACATATACATGTTACATAAAAAGGAAAAAATATATGTAATTAATACTACAGATTAATAATTTACTCAGATTATTTGGTCAGTTTTCAGATCAAGTTGGAGGAGTTATTTCTTGTGGAATAATCTTATTAACTCACTTATTTAGCAGTATTAAATCCACTGAGATGGTTTGTAGCTGAGACTTTAGATTTGGTTTTTAAATTAAGTAATGCTGAATAAAGACACATATTTTGACATTATTAAACTGATACAATTGTGAGCAAAGTAACATTTTGTATCTTAAGCCACAGCATTTGTAATTGCCTTAAAACTTAAAAAACTTAAATTGCATATAAATATTTCTTTGACTATTATTTTCCTAATGTAAAAGGTAAAATATGACTTAAGACTACCATCATCATTACTTTTTTTTTCCTTTTCCTTGTTAGTTTTTGGAGTCAGAATGTCAGTGTATAGCCAAGGGTGGCTGGAACTCAATATGTAAATCAGGTTATCCTCTAACTTGCATGGATCCTGGTGCCTCTGCCTCCCAAGTGGTGGGACTACAGGTGTGGTGTGCGCCACCACAACCAGCTATTGAATTACTTTTTCAGTTACCTCAGACAGCATCATAAGCTACTACTAGCTTTAAAATGCCAATTTAATATGTTGAAAAATATTTAAAATTCCTACTTCGACTAATGTGGTTTTTTCTTCCTATTTAAAAATTTTTACAGGTTGCTTTCACAAAAACTTTTGTTCAGCATTATGCTTTCATTATGAAAACACTGAAGAAAAGTCATGAATCAGACACAATGTCTAATAGAATTGTACATATTAGTGTTCAGTTGTTCAGCAATGAGGAGCTAGCCAGACAGGTAACAGAAGAATGTCAACTACTGGATATTATGGTCACTGTGCTGTTATACATGATGGAAAGTTGCCTTATTAAAAGTGAGCTGCAAGGTAAACTCAGAATTATATTTATTCATTCTGTTATTAGTATACTTTGTACAACTAGCCCTAAAATTATCTTAGATGCTTAAAAATGACTTTTAAAACTATTGTAAAAATAATGCGTATATGGGAAAATTTTCAAAATTTGTAGTGAAGTTTAAAGAAATAGTAAAAATCATTTGTCATTTTGCCATCCATAAATAACACTGCTGTAATGATTATATAGATACCAACATATACTTTAAAAAAGGTATCACCATAGTGTACATGTTAAAATGTACGTATGCAAGTATAATATATATCATAATATCATATCATATGTTATTGTTAGGTATCGTTGAGTCAGATCTGATTTATCACGACCCTCACTGGGTTTTCAATGGCTGATTATTTCGGGATTGCTTCAGAAGTGGATTGCCATGTCTCTCTCCCATATCATATCATATATACCATAATTTATTTAGCCATTTTTTATTAGACATTTCCCTGATTTTTATCATAAGTTATTACTACCAGTCTTAGATATTTTTATAATTTACAGATTGGAATAAACATTGCCTTTTCTGTATACCCTTAGGAAGATTATATAATCTTATCTTTTATGCCCACTGTGTGGCTGATACTCCTTGACCTGACCTAATATTTCTCTACCTTTTTTCCCCCCCAGTATTGAGGTATTGAACCCAGGGCTTCATGAATGATAGGCAAGTGCTGTACCCTTTGCCTCTTTTTTATTTTTTATTTTGAGTCAGGGTCTTGCTAAATTATAGAGGCTGCTTCTGGCCTTGAACTCGCAGTCCTCTTGCCTTAGCCTCCATAGTTGCTGGGATTACAGGTTTGTGCCACTATGCCTAGTTTACTTCTTTCCTTTTTTTTTTTTTTTTTTTTGGTACTGGGGGGTTGAACCTAGGACCTCATGCTTTCATATTTTGCCATCACTGTACAATGAGCTGTACCCCTGGCCCATTTTTTTACTTTTTATTTTGAGACAGGGTCTTGCTAAATTACACAGGCTGCCTCTGGTCTCAAACTTGCAATCCTTTTACCTCAGTGTCCCGAGTCACTAGTATTATAGGTATGAGCCACCATACCTGGCTCCATTCTTATTTCTCTGTAGTCTTTCATCTTAACTTACCTTAAATAATTTATGTTATTTAAATATTAACTATGTATCAGGCACTGTTTTGAAATACTATTCATATGTTTTCTTAAGCTTCTGACCAATTCTCTGAGTTTGGCATTATTATCTTCACTTTTAAGATGAGAATATTGAGGCATAGGAAAGCTAAGTCATTTGTTGTAGATTATAAGGCTATTAAATGACAGACCTGAGAAGGATTTCATGTCTTCTAGTGTCAGAATCTCTGTTTTTTACCATGACACAGCCAAGTCCATATTAAGAAGACTGTGTCTTCTCTTACTGGCACATGGAGCTAAACTGTTAAAAAAAATTAGCAAACTAAATCATAGGACTTTTCTATTCTCTGAGGAGGAAAAATCTTGTAATCAAGTCTTGCTGTTCTACTGTTGCTTCTTTGTGCACATTAGCTCCTATTTGCTCATTATACTGATAGTCTGTACTCAGATATGACACTATATCCTGAAAATTGACATACTCAGTGCAAGGCATAATGCTTTATATATAATATTAACTAATTATGATTGCTACCATCTTTTGAGCACTTGTCATATGACAGGCTCTTTTCTCAGTACTTTATATGCTTTATCTCATTTAACTATCTCTAAGTCTGTGAAGCACATACTGTTGGCTCCATTTTATAGATGAGAAAACTGTGGTTTAGGGAGTTAAACTCACTGGTTCTTACCCACTATGTGATTTTGCCTTCTTACTGTAGTTATGTTGGAACATAATATGTTATTATATCAAGCAATATACCTCTTTACTTTTTTTCTTTTTTATTCTTTTTGGTACTGGGGAACTGAACCCAGGGCCTCTCGCATACTCTGTAGTTACTCTACCCCTGAGCTGTACCCCTACCCTCTTTTTATTTTTTATCTTGAAATGGGGACTCACTAAATTACACAAGCTGTCTCTGGCCTCAAACTTGCAATCCTCCTGCCTTTGTGTCCTGAATTGCTCAGATTACAGGCATGAGCCATGGAGCCCAGCTTCCTCTTTACTTTTTAAAGGAAAAATTAAAAGCTACTTTGTATTATAGTTTTTCAGGCTTAATGTAGCCGACCTTTTCTTGCTTAGCGATTTAGCTACATATGTTGCATTTCCTTTTCTCCTTTTTGAAATCTATTATCATTTGTCTATATCAATGATGTTGTTATATAAAATTATATTTAGAGAAAAATTTTTCTCTAAATTTTGAAATCTATTATCATTTGTCTATATCAATAATGTTGTTATATAAAATTATATTTAGAGAAAAATTTTTCCCAAAAGTAGTGTCTTAAATTCATAAGCTAGAAAACTTTTAAAATTTAGAAGCATTTGTTCCTTGGAAAAGAATTTGAAGTCTGTTTTCATACCTGTGCTTGTATGTAGCTTGCATTTGACCTTTAAGGAAGAATGTTTGTGAAAAACATGTGAGTCTTACCCTCCTTTCTTCTCTCTCTCTCTCTCTCTCTCTCTCTTTCTCTCTCTCTCTCTTTCCTTTTTTGCGGTATTCGGGGTTGAACGCAGGGCCTTATGCCTGCATGCTTTGCAAGTGCTGGACCACTGAGCTGTGCCCCCCAGCCCTTTTTTTTTTTTTTTTTTACTTTTTGAGACAGGGTCTCACTAGGTTACGCCGGCTGCCTCTGGTCTTGAACTTGCAATCCTCCTGCCTCCGCCTCCCAAGCCGCTGGGATTACAGGCATGCATTACCGCACCCGGCTCTTTCTTTCTTTTTGTAGCCAGCTTTCCTGAGAAAGTTTTAATATATTTCGGTCACTCATTAACCCACCTCAGTTAACCTACCTCAATCTGGTGTTCACTTCCATCATTTTGTTGAAATTGCTATCTACAAAATGTGTCTATGACTCATGTGACCATGTTAAATATATTGTATGTTAGATAAATTACATTATCTTCAAGCCAAAGTCTAAAACTATCTTTAGCAGCTTTCAAACTTTGGCATGCTTTTTCCCTTCTTTCAATAATAGCATAGCATTTCAAAATATATCTTTATTGCTTTTCTGAGAGGACCATATGCTTTTTACATTTCTTAATATGAAGGGTATTATGATGATCCTTAAATATATTGAGTAGCCAGTGATAATTACAAAAAAGCTGTTTTTAAAATTAAAAAAGATTTAATAGTTTGTGTGTAAATTTCTGTAAGTATTAGACAATATTTAATTTTATTCTATGTATTAAATTTTACATGGACATCTATAAAATGGAATATTGGGAATTGCACCCAGGGCTTGCTTATGTTAAACACATAGTCTACCTCTGAGCCATATCTTCAGCTCCTAGACAATATTTAAAAAATTTATTTATGCTGTTAGTAAATGTAGGACCTGATACAATTCGAATTTACATGGTCATAGCAAAAACTGAATACTAGAAGGAAAAAACCTTCTAGTACATAATCCCTACTTTACGCTTTTACTTTGTTATATTCATTTCTACGTACTATACTACTTTATGATTCCAAATATACCTCATCCTTTTTTTTTTTTTTAATTTTTTGAGACTAGGTCTCACCATTAAGATCAGGTGGGCCTTGAACTTGTGATCCTCCTGCCTCAGTGTCCTGAGCTGTGTTATAGATGTGTGCCACCATGCCCAGTGCAATTTTTTATGTCTCTGAAATTTTGCAATTTGTCTTATGAAATCGTCATTTAAAGTAGAATTTAAAAGCATGCATTTTATAACCATAGGAATGTCTGTAGATGCTGATAATCCCAGATTGATTTTCTATCTTGCATATCAAATACTTATTGAAACATATTCTTTGGATATCCATAAGTACCTCAAATACACAATGTGCACAGAAGAACTCACTCTTTATCAAGCTGATTTCTTTTCCTTTATCTTGTGTGTGTGTGTGTGTGTGTGTGTGTGTGTATGAACACATGAGCATGTTTTGATACTACTGTTTACCCATCTATTCCGTTGCTCAACCTAAAAACCTTCAAGTCATCTTGACTTCATTTTAGTCTTTACAGATACAGCAAATGTTACCATCTTCATTGTGAAAGCCTACTAAATATCTTTACATAACCACTTCTCTTCATCTGTGCAACTTTATGCCACACTCAAGCCATTGCCATGTCTTGGCTTTGTTATCTCCTGTCATCACCATCCTTTAGTCACTTCCTATGCTATCCAGCTGACCGAGTTCTCTCCCTCACCTTCTGCCCCAGTAGCTAGCCTTTCTCTTCACATGAACTCCAGACTCTTGAAGTGGTTTATAAGGCGCTCTTACCATTTTTGTACCACTCATCTTGTTCATTCTTTGTCCAAGTGATTTCAACCTTCTCTCATACTTTGTTATCCAGAACACCACCAGAACTCCCTCATCCCCAGTTTATGTAGCTAACTCTAGTCCTGTTTCATTTTATAGATGTCCATGTAAAAACATCATTTACTCTGGAGAGTCTGTTCTTGAATTGCAGATCAGCTTTATTTGTTCTTAAGACTCCCTGCACTTTTCCTATAATAGCCCTTATCATATTTTTTCTTCTTTTATGTTAATCTGAGTGGGAGGAGAGACAAAATAAGTACTGATTTATTTTTATCACTTTATTCTCAGAGATTAGTAGAATACCCAACCTCAAGTACTTAATAAATATTTGTTGGAGAGTGAGTTTCATTTAATACTGAATCATTGCTATTTATATCTATAGTGAGAAAAGTGCCAGTTTGGGTAAAAATAGAAGTCCTAATTGTTTTTATTTCTTTAAAGATTCTAAGGTGTTTTTCACAAGAACAGTAGTATTTAAAGCATTTTTAGGAAAGCAGTAATTTTGATAAATTATATTTTGCTTACCCATTTCCTGTCTTAAATAGGACAGCGATTCTCAATTATTTTTAATTCATTTTGTATTTTGTTGAGCCCAACATCCCTTAGTACTGTTCCGTTAGTATTGTTGGCTCACCAGCTTATAGTGACAGCAGTTGTCAGAGGGGTAGTTTTCAGAATCTTAGGTGTAGGTAATTTGAGAAAGGCCCCTCAACCCTACTCCTGCCTTCAGTTATTCAGGTTATTCAGTTGCCCTGTTTGATTCATTGAGAAGCAATGAAAAACAGCATACTTAACTTCAGTGGATCTTTATTCTTATATATTGTTAAATTGTCGTTGTTATGTGCTGTTGAATTGAGTCCAACTCGTAGCATCCCTATGAACAGCGGAATGAAACACTCCCCAATTCCTGTGCCAGACACATGATCTTATTTAAGCCTGTTGTTGCAAACACTGTGTCAATCCACCTGGTTGAGGGTTTTCCGTTTTTTTGTTCACCTGCCACTCTCCAAAACATGATGTCTTTCTCCAGGGATTGGTCCCTCCTCTGACTACATGTCCAAAGTGTATATAATGCAATCTGGCCATCCTTGCTTCCAAGAAGTACTCTGGTTGCACTTCTTCTAGGACAGATCTATTGGTTCTTTTGGCAGTCCATGGTATATTCAATAGACATCTCTAGCACCACAATTCAAAAGCATCAATTCTTCTCTTGTCTCCCTTGTTCAGTGTCCAGCTCTCACAACTGTATGATGTGACTGAAAATACCATGGCATGAGTCAGATGCACCTCCATCTTTAGTGTGACATCTTTACTTTTCAATATTCTAAAGAGATCTTTTGCCACAGCTTTTTCCAAAGCAGTGCATCTTTTGATTTCTTGACTGCTGCTTCCATGGGTGTTGATTGTACAACCAAGTAATGAAAAATCATGGACAACCTAAATCTTTTCTCCATTTATTGTGAAGTTGCATACTGACCCAGTTGTAAGGATTTTTGTTTTGATGATGATGATGGGGCGCAATCCATACTGAAGGCTGTATTCTTTGATCTACATCAGTAAATGTTTCAAATCCTCTTCACATTGAGCAAGCAGAGTTGTATCATCTGCATAATGCAGGTTGTTGATGAGTCTTCCTCCAATCCTGATACCACATTCTTCCTCATAAAATCCAGCTTCTTCAATTATTTGCTCAGCATATAAATTGAAGAGATATGGTGAAAGGATACAGCCCTGATGCACACCTTTCTCTACTTTAAACCAGGCAGTGTTTCCTTGCTCTAGTTGAACAACTGCCTCCTGGTTCATGTACAGATTCCTCATGAGTACAATTAGGTGCTCTGGTATTCCCATTTCTCAAAGTGTTATCCATAAATTGTTATGACCCACACAGTCAAATGCCTTTGAATAGTCAATAAAATATAGATAGATATCTTTCTGATATTCTCTGCTTTCAGCTAATATCCACCTGACATCAGCAATGATGTCTCTGGTTCCCTACCTTCTTCTGAATCCAGTTCAATTTTCTGGCAGTTCCCTATCTATATATTGCTGCATTTGCTTTTGAATGATCTTTAGTAAAATTTTGCTTGTGTGTGATATTAATGATATTGTCCGATAGTTTCCACATTCAGTTGGATCCCTTTTTTTGGGAATAGGCACAAATAAGGATCTTTTCCAGTCAGTTGGCCAGGAAACTATTTTCCAAATCTGTTGGCATAGACATGTTAGCACCTCCAGTGCTGCATCTGTTTGTTGAAACATCTCTATTAGTATTTCATCAATTCCTGGAGCTTTTGCGTTTTGCCAATTCCTTCAAGGTAGCTTCCACTTCATCCTTCAATGCCATTGGTTCCTCTTCATACACAGCCTCTTGAAATGGTTGGTCATCTACCAATTCTTTTTTGTATGACTCTGTATATCCCCTCCACGTTCTTTTGATGTTTCCTGCATCATTTAATATTTTCCCAGTAGAGTCTTTCACTATTGCCACTTGAGGCTTGAATTTTTGCTTCAATTCCTTAAGCTTGAGAAACACAGAATGTATTCTTCCCTTTCCATTTTCTGTCTCCAGCTATTTTCACATGTCATTATAATATTATGTCTTCTTGAGCTACCTTTTGAAATCTTCTGTTTAGTTCCTTCATCATGTCTTCCTTTTATTTTAGCTGCTTGATGTTCAAGTGCAAGTTCCAGAGTCTCTTTTGACATGTAATTTTTTTTTTCTTGTCTTTTTAATAACTTTTTGCTTTCTTCATGAATGTATCTTTGATGTCATGCCACAACTCGTCTGGTCTCCTATCATTTGTGTCTAATGCATTAAACATATTCTTGAGGTGGTCTCTGAACTCAGGTGGGATATACTCAAGGTCATACTTTGGCTTTTGTACACTTGTTCTAATTTTCTTCAGTTTCAATTTGAACTTCCATATGAGAAGTTGATGATGTGATCCACAATAAGCACCTAGTCTTGTTCTGACATTTGATATGGAACTTTTCCATCATCTCTTTCCACAAATGTAGTCAATTTGATTCCTATATGTTCCATCTGGTGAAGTCCATATGTATAGTCACTGTTTATGTTGGTGAAAAAATGTATTTGCAATGAAAAGGTCATTGGTCTGACAAAATTCTATCATGTGATCTCCAGCATCGTTTCTGTCACCAACACCATATTTTCCAACTACTTAGGGGTAAGTAAAATAATTTCATAGACTAAAATGTACATTTAATGTATGGAAATTAAAAAGTGCAGTAGAGACCCTCTTATCCTCACTGATGAATTTGACAGGTAGATGGTTAGCTGAAAAAATTCATTAAAATGAGGAATCATATAAAAATAATACACATGTACCTTAAACATTGTGTTTTAACTTTAAACACAAAAAAACATTTTAATTCTCCTGTCTTTTAATTTGGGGCAAAATGTTTTCAGGGTATGATTTGCTTCATTGGAATTTCATCTCATCTTTCTTATGTATACCACATCTGTAAATCAATATATGTTAATTCAGTTTCAATCTCTTTAAAGTTAGAATATAAAGATCTTTGTGAAATAGTCTGATTGTAAAATACTTTTAGGCTTTTATGATTTTTCTGCTCAAAGGCTTTTTAGCTTTTGTATCCCTGCCCCTGCACTTAATTTTTATTGTCTATCAAAAGCATGGGGCTGGGATTTAGCTCAATTGGTAGAGTGCTGATCTGTAGTCTCTCGGTCCTGAATTCAATTCCCAGCACAACAAAAATGGGAGAAGGATGTGGCAATCCTCTCCCGAGGCAATCCCGAAACAATCAGCCATTGAAAACCCTATGAGGGTCACTATGAGTTGGATACGACTCGATGACACCTAACAACAACAGTAACAATCAAAAGCATAAGACTCAGTTTCTGTAATATCTCTCAATATGCATTCATATTTCATTGGTTCCTCTATTTCTGATTTAAATTTTATCATTATGAGAAAGAATAATTAGCATGAACAGAAACAAAAACTAACTCTGGGTAACCCTCAGCTTATATACTAGAACAGACTTCTGGCCTTGAGCATTCTGTGTATCATGGGTATTAGTATGTTTTATAGTGGGAATGGAGGACTCCTTAGTCCAGTGAGCCAGTTAAATTGTAATAGGTTAAGAAAGCTAGTATGTATATATACTAATAAGTTTTAATAATCAAGATTTTTATACAGCCAACTGACAATACTCTTAAACTTTGAGGACTTTTTTTAACACTTAAGAAGTTTACATGCTTTTTATTCTTTTATCTGTGAAATAAACTTTTTGCTAAGAAGTTACATTTACAAAGTATTTGAATAGAAAAAAGTAATTAAATATGTATCACTTGAAATCACAGAATTGATAGGATAGAATGAGATTAACATAGAGATAAAATCTTTTATTGGTTAGAACTGAAAATATTTCCTTAGACTCAAGAAAATAAGGTTTTATAAGCATATAGCTAGCTCAGTACTATGTAGTGTATTGGATGAATGGTAATAATTACTGTAATAATGTGCTAAGTGCTTTAACATCTCATTTAATTCCTTTAACATGTGTGGTTTTTCCCTCATTTTAAACATGAGGAAATTGATTCACAAGTCTAAGTAACATGCCTAGAGCCGTGCAGGTCTTAAATAGTAGATTGAGGTTTGAATTTAGGTGTCTCTGATTCTAAAGTGTGAAGTATTCTGTATCATTGGGGAAGCTATGTATTTATTTTTGGCTGTGTGCCTTTTTTAGATGAAGAAAATAGTTTACATGTGGTGGTGAACTGTGGAGAAGCATTGCTGAAGAATAACACTTACTGGCCTCTTGTTAGTGATTTTATTAATATTCTTTCTCATCAAAGTGTGGCTAAGAGATTCTTGGAGGACCATGGTTTGTTAGTTACATGGATGAACTTTGTATCTTTCTTTCAAGGTCTGTATTTAACCTTTTTTTTTACTTTTTTGGCTGATAATGCCTAGTCCTAAACTATTAAATACTAATTTAAAATAATAGCACATCATTTAGGTTACCCATGAAATATCTCATTATTTTAATTAATTGTTATTTGTAAGAACTTCAGGAAATTGTACACAAAAACAGCAGGGAAAAGTGACAAATTATTAAAATAAAGTGAGCATGTAATTATTTTGCAGCATGTCAAACTTTAATCTAGAAATGTGAAATCTGTTCTCCAAGAAAGATTTACATGTTCATAAAAATTTTAACTATCATCAATAAAATTGTCTCAACTTTGTTATTTAAAAATATTCAATAATGTTATATAAAAGACATTTACAAAGTATTTCTAAGAAAACCTAGTTTGTAAAAAATCCTAAAAGGACTAGATTATTTTATATTTCATTTTTAATTTTTTTATATGTACTATGACATTTATGCTGTTTGTGTGCATAAAAATATGTTGAGTGTGGAGGAATAATTTACTCAATTTTAATCTCAGTACTTGCTTCCATTTAACAAAGTCCATGTACTATTTAATTTTTGCAAGGTATGAACTTAAACAAGCGAGAACTAAATGAGCATGTGGAATTTGAATCTCAGACCTACTATGCTGCCTTTGCTGCTGAACTTGAGGCCTGTGCACAGCCAATGTGGGGGCTTTTATCCCACTGTAAAGTTAGGGTAAGTTGGAAATTTTTTTGTTAATTTCTGTATTTTTAAAATATTTAAGAAAAAGACTTGTGTTACTTACGTATAATTTGCAGTGTTTAATTCTGTTTTAAATTGAATTCATCTTTGTGGAAGCTGACCTGAGACAGTAATTTTTATTCTTAAATTTATATTATCAGATCTTCTCAGCCTACTCCTATTTCGAATAATCTTTGGAACTTTTTAAGTCTCTACATTCATGTTTGTTATTTCCTTTTACCCATTATCTGTTGTCTGTCTAATGCTTCTTGTCTTTCAAGGAATAAAGACAGTCCTCAAGAAAGTGTACAATTTTAAGATCCTAGTACAACATAAATTTTATCCAACTTCAAATTGTTGAAGTATATATACATACGTAGATACGTATTGAGGCACACACACACGCACACACACACACACACACAGCATTAATTTGATGAGTCTCCAGAAACCTTGGGCAGTCCAGAAAAATGGAATCCCTTAACCTATTAAACTAAGGATTTGACTAAGATTTTGATATATGATCCCATGAAGTCCAGTGTGTTAGCCTGTATCAGTAAGCATGCTGGATAAGATTTTATAGTGGAAATATTTTGAAGCCATTTGTTCCAGTCTTGGCTCTGCCTTTTCTATATGACTGACTTGATTAACCCATCTAAAACTGTTTGAACTTCTTAGTTAGTTATCTTATCCTCTTAAAAACAAAACAAACTGGGAGGTGTGGTGCACACTTATAATCCCAGGGACTCAAGAGGCTGAGGCAATTTAAGACCAGAGGCAGCCTCCACAATTTAGCAAGACCCTGTCTCAAAATAAAAAAATCCAAAATGCCCAGTTCATAGGTGGCAGAAGCAGGAGGATCAATGTGAGATGGAGGCCAGCCTGGTCTACATAGCAAGTTCTAGGCTTGCCTGGGCTACACAGTGGAACCTGGTTTCAGAAAACCAAACCAAAAGCAACCCTTCCCTCTCAAAACAAACAAAAAACCAAAGAGGGGCTGGAGGTATACCTCAATGGTGGAACACTTGCCTAGCATGTGTGAGTCCCTGGGTTCATTCCCCCCAATACTGCAAAAAAACAAAAGACAAATGAGTCAGCAAAAGCTTACTCTTCTTCACAGGTAATTACAAGGCTCTTTTCCATCCACCTTTTAAGTATATGTGTTTCTTTTAAGTAGATTTATATTTTCTCCCATGAGTTCAGCTATTCTCTAAATGCAGATGCCCTGTAACTTTGTTATAGTCTAACTAAGTTCAAATTTCTAACATGTTGGGTTATTCATACAGATCTTATAGGTACATGAGTTTTCTCAGATCTCTATTTTTCTTTCTTTTTGGTGGAGCTAGGAATTGAATCCAGGATTTTATGTATGCTAAGCAAGCTGTGTACCACTGACCTATACTCTGACCCTAACTGCCAAATAAGTTTTTAAAAACCATCTGTCCCTACTGTATTTCCTTTTGTGTCCTTCATGTCATTTAAAGATAACTTAAATGATGCGACTGTCCAATCTAGAAATCTCTCCTTACTGTACTACGTGTATTCAACTTGTATTCAGGTACCATGAGGCCTCTTTTCCATTCCAGAAATGTCTCCCTTCTACTTCTTTTCTGTCTGTATTTCTTTGTATTTTAAACATCTAGATTATTTATGCAATTTCATAGCAGTTTTTTCAGCCTCTAGATTCTTCTGTGTTGTTAGGTGCCAGTCCAACTCTTAGCACCCCCATACTGTTTTCAGTGGCTGATTTTTTCCTGATTGCTTCAGGAATGGATTGTCACCTCCTCCTTCCATTTTTACAGGGCAGGGGATCAAACTCTGGTCCTTAGAGGGGTTTAGCTCAGTGGTACAGTGCTGCACTGCACTCTCTGAGGACCTGGGTCCAATCCCAAGCACCCAGAAATGAGAGGATATGGCAATCTACTCCCAAAGCACAAAACAATCAACCATTGAAAACCCTATAAGGGTCGCTGTGAGTCACACCCAACTTGAAACCACCTAATAACAAACTACTCTTCCTATTGTAATCCATCTCAATACTAAAGTTACTTTTCTATGTTCTACCTATCTCTTCTTTGCTTGAAAATCATTCAGGTTTTCATCTATCTACAGGATAATGTCTGTATTTGCTATAGAGGCCTTTAAGATCCTCCCTAATTTGCCCTCAACTTATGTTCATAATTCATCTTCTTGTACTACCTCTATATCTGAATTAGCCATTGAAAAGCCTATGAATAGCAGAGAAGCACTAACAATGCTGTTTTGCCTTTTGTACGTGGGGTCACTATGAGTTGGACACAGACTTGACGGCACCTAACAACAACAACATACCTGAATTGATTATTATTCCTTAACATGCAGTATCCTTTCTTGATTCCTGTGCTTTTGTTCAAGCTAGCCCCAGTTTGGGCATATGCTCTCTCATTCTCTTTTCTTAGCATAGTGCTTTTCTTGCATGAGAATTATCTGGAAAACTTAAAAGATCTGTATGCCCAAGCCCCACTTTTAGAGATTTTAATTAATTTGATATGCAGTGAGACCTAAGTAGTGATTCTAGCCACAGTGAAGAACCATTAATGTTAGCTCTTCTACAGTTCTACTTATAAGACTCAGCTGATAGGTAATCTCTTCATTTAAGTTCCTTTAATCATATATGTAGTTCCTTTAGTCAGATTTGTTATGATTCCACTCTGTATTTTCAAAGTACCTTGTTTAATCTCTACTCTAGCATTTATTTAAAAAACTATTATGTAATATGAGGTTTATTTGCCCATTTATTAAAAAAATTCAAAATATCCATTATTTGAAAAATATTTGTTGAGTACTATTCTATGCTAAGCACTATCTAGATGCCCAGGCTTTTGGCTTTGAACTAAGTTAAAGAGACATGTTTTTTATTCTCATGGAGCAGTCTAATAGGGGGCATAGACTTTAAGTAAGTAGACATGTGGATTTACCTTTGTATGGACCCTGTAAGGAACATAACAGGTTATTATAAGATAGAGAAATGGGTTAAATCTGAGGATCAGAGAAAGTCTTTCTAATGAGGGAATATGTATGAAGGAGCCAGCTATGTGAAGAATAAAAGTGGAGTTACCTCCAGTGGGGAATTGATTGGTCCATATGGAATTTGTAGCTGGAACTACAGATAGGTAAGGTGGTATTGGTGAGATAAGCAGGGATCAGATTATTATTTAGGTCCTTTGTTGTTCATGTTACAGAGTCTTGAGTTTAATTTTAAAGGAAAGCTCATGAAAATTGTTAAGCACAGTTTGACATCACATTTACACTTAAAAGAGCATTCTGAAGCCAGGTTCCATGGTGCACCCCTATAATTCCCACAACTGAGGGGGCTGAATCAGGGGGATCTTGAATTTGAGGGCAGATGCAGCCTTCCCAATTTAGTGAGCCCCTGTCTCAAAATAAAAAGTAATAAAGAAGGGCCAGAGGTGCAGCTCAGTGGTAGAGTGTTCTGGGTTCCATCCCTCAGTTCTGGGGGAAAGAAAAAGCATTCAGTATTCTGGTTGCTGTTGAAGACTGTGCTTGGGGACAAGGTGCAGTAGGAAGCAGCAAGACTAAATGTAAGGGATGCAGCTTAGTGGTAAAGTATTTGTTTAGCAAGTGCAAAGCAAAGTAGGAGTAGACATATCAATTAAGGTGCTTTGATAGGTAAAAAAGGCTTGTAAAAGTAGAAAGAAGAATGGTGGTTACCAGAGGTGGGGGAGTAGGAAATGAGGAGATTTTGACCAAAGGGTACAAAGGTTCAACTAGACCATGGGAATAAGTTTTTGAGCTCTATTGCATAGCATAGTGAGCATAATTAATAGTGTATGTTTCAAAATTTTGGAAGGAATAGATTTTAAATGTTCTCACTATGAAAAGATAAGCATTTGAGATGATAGATATGTTAATTATCCTAATGTAATCATACATGTATCAAAATGTCATCCTACCAGGAAATATATGCAATTACTATTTGTTAATTTTAAAAAGATGCCATGATAATAGTCTAAACATGAAATTCTAAACATAAATTTGAATATATCATATTCCAGATGTGATATATTTTGAATAGCGAACATACAGTTTGGAGGTAGAAATAATAGGCTTGGTGATGGGTTGATTGTATGTTATTATTGTGGGAGAAAGAGACTTTTGAATAACTATGTATGGAGGTAATATTTACAGAGGTGGAAAAAACTGGTGGAATAGTAATTTTAGAGAGATCAGAATTAGTTGTAGAGGTTAAATTTGAGATGTCTGTGAAATGCTAGAGGATAAAGTGAAGAGGTAGTTAGACATATGAGTCTCATGCTGAAAGGAGAAGCCTGTACTGAGATTATAAATTCTAGACCCTTTGACAGGTCGATGGTATTTATCAATAGGGGATGGATAGGATCAAGGAGGGAGAGAAGAGAATATGAAGAAAGAACTCACAATTAAATATCAAGGAGAGGACCCAGTGACTCTGGAGGCAGAGGGAGGAGGATTGGAAGTTCTTGGCCAAAGGCAGCCTGTGAAACTTAATGAAACCCTGTCTCAAGATAAAAATAAAAGAGGAACTAGGGGTGCAGATCAGTGGTAGAGTGCTTTCAGAGTATGTGTGAGGCCCTGAGTTCAACCTATCAGTTCCCCAAACAGAGAAACAAACAAACAAAAAATCAAAGGGAGGTCAGGAGAAAAAAGAGAAAAAAGATATTTTATAAACCAACAGAAGACAGTGTGTCAGGAAGGTAAATGATATGATAATACTATGAGATCACTGTTTTAGAAAGATTATTCTGACAAATGTATAGAATTAATTCAGATTATGAAGCTGGGATTATGTTTATCTCTGTGATAATGAAAAAGATCATTCTTTTCAGGCAGTAAATTTGATGCTATCCTAGGCCACAACAAACAAACAAACAAAACAAAATGCAATACTCAGCTTTTTTAAAAATACAGAATAATTTATATAGGTAGCTGATGAGCTTAATCTATTTGAAGTTTATTCTGCATGCACTTTTACATTATACATTGATGCCCCAAATACCTCTAAAATAGTTTTAATTGGTACAAAATTAACCATTTAAACTATTTTAGGGTGATTTATATTGTATTCTGTAAATGGTGCAACCATTACCACTATAATTCTAGAACATTTCCAGTTACCCCAAAAGAAACTGCATGCCTCCCAATTCCAACATCCTCATATCCCCTGGAAAACCACTAATGTACTTTCTGTCACTATGAATCTACCTAATGTGGACGTTTCATGTCAATAGAATTTGTGTCTGTCTTCTTTTACTTAGTGTAATGTTTTCAAGGTTCAACTGGGTTGCATCATGTATCAGTAATTCATTCCTTTTTATGGCCTAATAATATTCCATTATATATAGATATTTCACATTTTATTTCTCAGTTGATGGACATTTGGATTGGTTCTCACCTCCCTTTTTGTTAGTAGGACTGGAGAGTTGAATCCAGGATGCTCCATTACTGAGCCACACCTTTAGCCCTTGCTTTTTAAAATTTATTTACTTTATTTTTTTGTGGTGCGTGGGGGTTGAACACAGGGCCTAGCACATACTTTGCAAGTGCTCCACCACTGAATTGCACCCTCTATCCCCTTTTTAATTTTTTATCTTGAGATAAGGTCTCACTAAGTTATACAGGCTGCCTCTGCCTCGAATCTGTGATCCTCCGCCTCCACCTCCCGAGTCCCTGGGTTTATAGGCATGAGTCACAGCACCCAACTATTTTTTGAGACAGGGTCCTGTTAAGTTGGATAAGCTGCCTCTGGATTTAAACTCATGTGTCTGCCTCAGGAGTCACTGGAATTACAGGCATGCACCATGGCACCTGACATGATTTTACTTTTTTGACAACTGTGAATAATGCTACTGTGAACATGTGCATACAATTTTTGTGTGAAAATATTTTTCAAGTCTCTTGAATATAATATATAACAGTGGAATTGTCTGGTCATATGGTTAACTCTATGTTTAACTTACTGAGGAACTGCCAAACTATTTTTCAAATCAGCTGTGCCATTTTATGTTCTCATCAGCAATATATGAGGGTTCTAATTTCTTTACATCCTGTTAATGCTTTTTATTTCATATTTAAAAAATTATAGCCTTTCTAGGTGTGAAGTGGGATCTCATTGTGGCATTGATTAACAATTTCCCATGGTGTTGAACATCTTTTTATATACTTATTAGCCATTTGTATTTTGTATTTTCTTTTTTTCTTTGGGAGAAATGTCTATTCAAATTCTTTGCTGGTATAAATATAATTTTTGTAAGTGAGCCTTCTCTTGACTTTATTTAACCTAAAATTAAAGTATTTCAGTGGATCTATTTTGCCATAAAATATGTAATTGCCTTTGACAGTACTCTCATTTCAAATGGCTCACACTTACCATTTCCTCTTCCAAGTTGTGTTGAAAGCCAAGGTATCACAGGCTAATTACAGTACTCATATGTTCTACCCTCATTTTTTTTTTTTTTTTTTGGTATAATATATGTTGTTGTTGTTAGGTGCTGTTGAGTCAGGTCCAACTCATAGAGACCCTGTGTATAAGCATTCCCTGACACTGTGCCATACCTGGCACTATGTCAGTGCTTCTCTGCTATTCATAGGGTTTTCAATGGCAGATTATTTCAGGATTGTTTTGGGAGTGGGTCTCCCGTTTTTGTGCTCGGGATCAAACCCAGGGTATCAGCACAGGGCAGCAGTCTACTTACTGAGCTAAACCCCAGCCCTAAAATTTACCACTTTAACAATTTTTATGTGAACGATTCAGTGACATTAGTCCATAGTGTTGTGCGACCATCATCATTGTCTGTTTCTAGTACTTTTTTATCATCCCCCAAAGACTGTACGTAATAGCATTAAGCAATTTATAATATTTTGGGGGTCTCTTGAAATGAAATCTGATTTAAATCTATTTAAGATATTTTTTAGCTTTGACTCATTTTTAGAAATATATAAAAGGAAGCATATTGTATTTGTTAATTTTCATACTTGTCACTTGTTACTGTTAGTTACTATTACTTTATGGAGGGATGATTTCTTGAAATAGCAAATACAGTGCTTATCTTGAAAACATATACACTTTACTGTTATATATGCAATTTACATAATTATTATGTATTACATATAGTTTGATATTTAAAATAATATTTGTGTATTATAAAGTTTATATAACCTCTTATTTTAGGAAACTCAAGAATATACCCGAAATGTTGTCAGATATTGCCTTGAAGCTCTTCAAGACTGGTTTGATGCTATTAACTTTGTGGATGAGGTACGTATATATATATATATATATATATATATATATTTTTTTTTTTTTTTTTTTTTTTTTTTTTTTTTTTTTTCCTTCCCTTCTCATCCCTTCCCCTCTACTCCTCTCCCCTCCCCTCCCTATTCTCCTTGTCTATCCTCTCCCCTCTCATCTCCTTTTTCGTGGTGCTAGGGATTAAACCCAGGGCCTTGCACATGCTAGGGAAGCACTCTACCACTGAGGTACATCTCCAACCAGGCTGGGTATGTATATTTTTTGACATTTAGTGTAACCATTTAAGAAAAGATTGTTAGATCTCATTTAACATTGAAAATAATGTTAAGATTTTCATGGAATAAGGAAAAGAAGAAGAATATTATTAGTTTTTTATTTAAAGGGTAAGTTGAAAGAGGAGACTGATTCCTTGACATTTAGAAAATTCCAGAGTGCATTAATCATGTCTGCTTATTTCCTAGAGAAGAGAGACATACCTTCTTATAAATGTATATGTGTCATTATTTCCCAGGAGTTAAAATTAGTGTCAGTTGAAGAGGTAAAAGTGTCAGCCCACATGCGAATAGGATAAGGAAGATTAATGAAAAGTATATTTCAGCTTTATTAGTTGGACAATGTTATTGTTAAAGAATGAAAAGATGAGTTTGAATAAAGGTGATTTTTATTAGTAATGAACAGAGAATACTTGCCACAGGACATGCTATTGTAGCAGTTGAGCAAATCATTACTGTTATTAGTCAAATTTACTATCAGAAGCCTCTTCTGTTCCTCCTATGAAGCAGTGTTAGAATATGACATGTGCAGAGAAAAGACTATGTTTCAGACTGTGCCCTCCCATCTTATTTTTGAACCTTAGGCAGTTACAACCCCTCTTGTCTTTTGTGTGCGTGTGTGTGCGTGTGTGTGTGCGCACATGCACACACACTTGTGTTTATGGAGGTGTGTCTACAGCCACACCACCCTGGTATCTGATCCCCTCTGATCTCCGAAGCTAAGCAGGGTTGGGCTTGGTTAGTTCTTAGGGGAGAGACCGCCTGGGAACACCAGGTGCTGTAGGCTTGGGACAGGGACCTGCCAGCCCACTCCTGAAACAATTAGCCATTGAATAGCTGGGCACATAGTGCTGGGCATGGCGTTGTTGGGTAGTGTTTGGTTCTCTTGTACGAAGGACTGCTACGAGTCAGATCTGACTCTGTGACACCTAGCAACAACATATGGAGGGGTGGTGAGTTTGAGTTTTCTACTTTTTTCCATTTCCTTTTTTTTTTTTTTTAAACTGGCACAGTCACAAATTTACTGAAAGGTTGTGAATGCAACAGACTTTATTTTCTTGAAACATTTGAGAGTTAAGTTGTTGGCTTGATTCCCCATTACCCCCAAACATTTTAATGTGTACTTCCTACAAACAAGATTATTCTCTTACATAACCAGAATATTTGTTGTTGTTGGGTGCCACAGAGTCAGATGTGACTCATAGCCACCCTGTGTACAACAGAATGAAACATTACCCAACACTGTGCCATGTATGTGATATTTTTATAGTTGAGCCCTTTGTTATAGCTACTATGTTTGTTCTTGTTTTGAGTCATGGCACATCAGCAAATGGAGTTCCCAAGGGCTTTACTCCATTCCCATCATTAAGGTTGACTCTTGAAGAGGCAGCTCTTCCCCAGTTGCTTCTTTAATGTCTTTCACCCTGAGGGGCTCATTTTTTAGCACTGTAGTTGAGTGATCTGCTATTCATAGGATTTTCACTGGCTAATTGTTTTGGGAGTGGGCTATTGGATTCTTCTCCCTAGAGTGTCTTAGTCTGGAAGCTCAGCTAAAACCTGCCTACCATGGGTGGCCCAGCTGGTATCTGAAATACCAGTGGCATAGGTTTCAGCATCATAGCAATACACAAGCTTCCACAGCACAACAAGCTGACAGACATGTGGGGTATAACCAGAATAGAACTACAGAAATCATTATTATGTTACTACCATTTAATCCTTAGAACTCATTTATGTCTTAATAGTTGTTCAGTGATGTTCTTTATAGCAAAAGAATCTGGTTCATATTTAAATGTTAAATTTTGTCTCTAGTCTCCTTTAGGAACAGGTTTTTTTTTTTGTTGTTGTTGTTGTTGTTTTTGCTATTCCGGACAATAACTTTTTTGTTGTTTTGTTTTTTGCCATACCAGGGGTGAATCCATGGTCTTGCACATACTTTGCAAGTGCTTTGCCACTGAGCTGCAGCTCCAGCACCCCCCCCCACCTTTTTTTTTTTTTTTTTTGTGGTACTGGAGGTTGAACCCAGGGCCTGTGCTTGCATGCTCTGCAAGTGCTGGACCACTGACCTGCACCCTCAGCCCATTTTTTTCCTTTTTGAGACAGGGTCTCACTAAATTACGCAGACTCCCTCTGGTCTCGAACTTGCGATCCTCCTGCCTCCGCCTCCCAAGCCACTGGGCTTACAGATGTGCGCCGCCACCGCGCCTGGCCCTTTTTTGTTTTTTAAATTGAGACAGGGTCTTGCTAAGTTAGGTAGGCTGCCCCTGGCCTTGAATTTGCAATCCTCCTGCCTCTGCCTCCTGAGTTGCTTAGATTACAGGAACGTGCCGCCATGCCTACCTTAAACAGTGACATTTTGAAGAGTACAGATCAGTTATTTGGAAGAATGTTCCTCATTTGGGTTTATCTCATGGTTAGATTCAGATTATGAATCTTTTCCAGGAATATTACAGAAGTGATGTTGCAGGTTTTTCATTGCATCCTATCTGATGGTTTATGATTTGTGTCCTGTTGCCTTTGCTCATTTGATTAGGATAGTACTTGTTAGACTTCTTCACCTTAAAGTTACTCTTTTTCTCACTGTAATTAATGAGATATTATGTGAGCATATACTTTGAAGAGATGTAAATATGTTTGTTTACTAATCTAATTTTTAAGTAATTTATTTTTATCTGTAAAAATTCATAGTTTCTATTTTATTCAATGGGTTATAATCTATTATTATTATTTTATTTGATGTGCAAATTGTTTCAGATTTGAGCATTAAATTTGATATTCAATGAGAGCTTCTTATGGTTTGAACATAAAATGTCGTCCCCCAAAGGTCATGTGCTTTAATGCTTGGTCCCAGCTGATGGTGCTGCCTGGGAGATCATGAAACTATTGGAGGTTGGATTCTTGCTTTAAGGAGGTGGCTCCTTGGAGGAAGGCCTTTGAAAATTTTACTCCAGACTAACAGCCCAGTTTCTGTCTGTCTCCTGCCCTGTGATTTTGTGAGGCCATCTGCCCTGGGCCCTGCTGCTGCCCTGCCTGTGCTGCCGCTATTATGGATTGATCCACTAACTGTGAGCTTCCAATAATCCCTTTCCTCCATAAGTTTGTTTTGGTTAGCTTGTCTGCTATAGCAATGACAGCTATCTAATAGAGATTATCTTCAGGTTGATTTTTTTGGTCCTTTTGCTTGTTCCATCATTCTTTGAGTACTTCCATGCTTTATGTCCCAGTAAGATATTTGAGATTCACCCATAAGCTTCCCTTATTCCAATTCCTGGAGTCAATCATTTCTTGAAGGATGCCTGGTGATTTTTAGTGGAGAACAGTATTTAGAAAACAAGAATGGATGCTAGATATGCTCATTGCTATTGGGATGTTACTCTTCCCAGGCCCTCACAATGTGCGGAGGTGGTTGTTGGTGTTGTTAGGTGCCGTGGAATCAGTATCCAACTCATAGCGACCCTCATAGGGTTTTCAATGGCTGACTGTTTCGGGATTGCCTTGGGAGTGGATTGCCAAGCCCCTTCTCCCATGTGCAGAGGTTAGGAGTGTATATATGTATATGTATACACATACACACACATCCATACACACACACACACACACACACACACACACACACACAGATACCTCATCTATGTTTATTTTTCTATCTATATGTAGTGAAAGCTATGAGTTCAAACTGATACTTAAAATTCTAGCATAGCACCATAGAATTTTTTGAGTTTTCTTTAAAACTGAGAAACTTGGCGTCCATCATCCATAATATATTTATTTACTTGGGTGTGTGTATATGACCTTTTGACTTTGCTCAGTTCTTACTTCCTGTGTTAAGCCACACCCTTCTGTAAATTCTCTTCACCCTGAGCAACCTCTAACATCTCTAGATACCTCCTATCCCTGCATAGTTGCCTTCCTTAGCCTGTGCTCTGACATCCTTCTTCAGGGTCTTGGACTAGAGATGGCCCCTCTGTCAATGGCTTTGGGAATGAATTGTTTAGAAAGGGAATAGCCTTCTTGTCTTTAATCCTTCTTACCCCTGGTTAATTTAACTTCCACCCCGTCACCCCTGCCCCAACATTTCTACCCACTGTTAGCCTTCAGACTGAACAACCTGATTTTTTTCCATTTGAAGTCTGATTGTGCCTTTACCAGATCACCTTGGCTTTTATCCTTGTCCAATTGTTTATCTTTAAGCTTAAACTTTGTTTATTTAAATAGTAATATTCAATCTCCTGAGGAAACATTCTCCAATTGTGTTAGACACTTTTTCTTGCTAGGACAGATTCCTGATAGAAACTGTTTTAAAAGGAGGATTTATTTTGATTCATGGTTTTAGTTCATGTTTGGCTGCCTCCATTGCCTTGGGCCTGTTGTTGTTGTTGTGGTTGTCAGGTGCCAGGGCTTGAGGGGGAGCAAAATATAATGGTGGCAGGAGTGTGTGGCAGAGGCTGGTAACTTCATGGTGGCTAGGAAGCAGATAGGAGAGATACTTGAAAGCGCCATTGACAAAGTATATCTTTTTAGGACATGCCCCCAGTGACATGCTTCCTCCAAGTAGGCCCTACATCCTAGTTTTTATCACTTTCCAATAATGTCATCAAAGTATGAATTCATCTGTGGATCAATCCATTGATGGATGTAGAGCCATGCTTATGATCCAGTCACTTTCCCAATGTACCAGCTCTGAACACTGCTGCATTGGGAACTAAACTTTCAACATATGAGGGTTTTAGGGGAATACCTTATATTCAAACCATAGCCCTAGTTTCTAAAGAGCTCTGTTGTATTTTCACCCTGCTTTACTCTATCATGGATTAGTACCTCAGATGGAGATGAAGATTTTTTCAACCCAATTCTCATTAGTATTTGAAACTTTAGAAATTCTTATTGAAATGGAGCTGGCTGTGGTGCATGCCTCTACTCCCAGTGACTCAGGAGGTTGAGTCAAGAGGATTGTGAGTTGGAAGCCAGAGGCAGCTTGCACAACTTAACAAGACCCTGACTCAATAAACAAACAAACAAATGAACGAACAAATAAATGGCTGGAGATGCAGCCTATGGCTAGAGTGCTTGCCTAGCATGCCTAAAGCCCTTGATTTAACACCTAGTACTGGGGGAAAAAATTATGGTTGAAATGAAGATTGAAGTGGGGGAAAATTATATTATGCAAAGAGAATTTTGTAGTAAATGACATGCAAATAACTCACGATTGGACTCAGAAGTACTTAGAATCATGTGTAATACATAGAGCAACCGAGTTCAAGGAAATACTATACATTGTCGAAGGTAATCCACCTTTCAACTGTTTTAGAGGGCTGCAAAATCAGATGTGGAGTAGAATTGTGTGCGGATTGTATTTGACAAATGTATTTTTCACAGAAAAATTTTTAGGAAGATATTGAATGTTGTGAAGAATTTAAACTGATTTTTATCAGAAAAGTACAGAACTTAAGGAAACAGTAAATTATGTATTAACATGGTGCTTAAAAGTTTTTATTCCTTTTTAAATATATGAACTGGAGATGCAGAGATATTAAATAACTTGCCTATAGTTCTGTAGGGGGGCTGGGATTTAGCTCAGTGGGTAGAGCGCTGCGCTGCAGTCTCTGAGGTCCCGAGTTCATTTCCCAGCACCGCAAAAATGGGAGAAGGACTTGGCAATCCAGTCCTAAGGCAATCCCGAAACAGTCAGCCATTGAAAACCCTATGAGGGTTGCTATGAGTCGGATACCGACTCGATGGCACCTAACAACAACAACAACAATAGTTCTGTAGAGATTACTGGTAGTTTTGGGTACAGAGCTCACATTTCTCAACTCCTTATCTGGCAGAGTTTTAACTAAACTAGTTGTTAGTCTGGTAGTGTTAGTTAGTTTTAACTAAACTAGTTAGTCTGGTAGTGTTAACTAAACTAGTTGTTGAGAACTGTAAAGTCAGGCAAATAGGAGTATAAATTGTGGCTCTGCCATAGTTCAGTTTGATATGTGACCTTAGATTTTTAAGAAATTTTCTTTTTGTATTTTTTTTTTATCTTTTGATGTTGCTCAGCCCATTTTCTGATCTATTGAGGATCATAATATTAGCAAATGGAAATTGACAAAGAGGCACATGTTAAATACATGTTACATGTATGATAAATATTAGTTCTGTCTACTCACAAGGAGGGGCTGGGATTTAGCTCAGTTGGTAGAGCATTGCTCAGCCTGTGAGGTCCTGGGTTCAATTCCCAGCACTGCAAAAATGGGAGAAGGATATGGCAATCCACTCCCAATCCCAAAACAATCAGCCATTGAAAACCCTATGAGGTCACTATGAGTCAGACACCACTTGATGGCATCTAACAACAACAGCCTCTTCTTGGGCTGGGATTTAGCTCAGTTGGTAGAGCGCTGCTCTGCAGTCTCTGGGGTCCCAGATTCAATTCCTAGCACTGCGAAAATGGGAGAAGGATCTAGCTATCCACTCCCAAGGCAATCCCAAAACAATCAGCCATTGAAAACCTGATGAGGGTCGCTATGAGTTGGATATGACTCGATGGCACCCAACAATAACTCACAAGGATTATGGTACTCCAGTAAAGATTAAGCAGAAAATATATTTTGAACTGAAGTAACTATCATACAGAAATACAGTAGTCTATTTAAGAATCCTTAAATATGCCAGATATGGTGGTGCACTCCTGTCATCTCAGTAAATTGGGAGACAGTGACAAGAGAATTGCAAGTTTGAGGCCAGAGGCAGCCTGTGTAACTTAGCAAGACTCTGTCTCAAGACAGAACATTTGAAAAAGGGGCTGAGTGTGCAGATCAATGGTATAGTGCTTGCAAGTTATGTCCAAGGCCCTGGATTCAGTCCCCTAGTACTGGGGGAAAAAAATTCTCAAATTTACAGATACCATGTGAAACAGTGATTGTCACTATGAAGCAGTGTCCCCTCATAAGAGGAAAGTAGACCATGTGTTCATCCAGAAAGTATTCATGGAGTGTTTACTATATAGTAAACATTGTGGATATAGTGATGGATATAGTGATGAAGTAGAGCCTGATTTAAGGGAGTGAAAGATAATTAAATGGTTGATTTGATACTAGTGCTTCTGTAATGTTGTGAGCAGGTGCTGAGGGGAGGATAGAAGGGAGCATCTGATTTAGCCTGTAGGACTCAGGAAAAGCTTACTAGTAGAAGTATCATTTGAGCAAAATGCCAAAGATATTTTAATCCAGTGTGATTAAAAAATCCAGTGTGATTAAATCCATCCATATACAAAGGCACAGAAGCTTGATGGGTTTGGACATTAACTGGTGCATGAATTTATGTGACACAAGATGAGGATGGAAAGGTAAGCACTGTCTTCTCAGGAGTTGGAAGGTTGTCAGGCTGTTAAAACTATGAGTCATTAAAAGACTGTGAGTGAATGCCTACAGCTGTACCACTTGGTACCCAATCTCGTCAGATCTTGGAAGCTAAGCAGGGCCTGGTTAGTACTTGGATGGGAGACTACCTGGGAACCCTAGGTTCTGTAGGCTTGGGAGAGGGACCAAGCAACCCACTCCCAAAAAACAATCAGCCATTGAAAACCCTGTGAATAGCAGAGAATCACTAACAATAGTGTTTCACATGTGTATGTAGGGTCGCTGAGTTAGACACTGACTCAACAGCTTCTAACAACAACACTCTCTCTCTATGTGTGTGTGTGTGTATGTAATATATATATATATATATATATACATATATATGTATATATATGTATATATATGTATATATATATGTATATATATATTGGATATGACTCTATATATATATATATATATATATAGGATATGACTCGATATGACTCAATATATATATATATATATATATATATATATATATATATATATATATATAATTTTTAGTGATATTGGTGGGTGGAACTCAGGACCTTGCATTTCCATGCTTTGAAAGTGCTATACCACTGAGCTGCACCTCCTAGCCCATTTTGAGATAGGGTCTCTCTAAATTATGGAGGCTGCCTCTGGTCTTGAACTTGTGATCTCCTTTGTTCACCTCCTGATCTCAGGGATTACAGGTATGAGGCACTGTGCCAGGGTAAATTAATATTTTTTATAAGACCACCTTCTGGTAGCATATGGTGGTCTAAATAGAAGTTATATTAGTCAAGGTTCTTTTGAATGCACGGAAAAATAATTGGAAGCCGTGTAAGTTAAAGAAGAGATAATTTATTTTGAATGCATAGGCATGTTTCAGAGGTTAGGGCATTCAGATATCAGGAATGGACTAGAAAGCTGAGTAGGGACTTTTGCATCTTATATTTGCTGCGTCTTGCATTTGCTATATCTGCCTCATATTTTCCTTTTCTTTCTATATTTCTTTACCAATGTGGTAAAATACTGCTTTCTTATAGTTGCCTGATATTACAATTTCAGGCACACTCTGTGATTCTTTTGTGAATGTCTCTGAGTTCTAGTTCCAAATATTTTAAGAGCCAGAGAAACTCTTTGCTCAGGGTTAGGGTCTTCTGCCTTGATTCTAGTCAAATATGTTGTTGTTAGGTGCCATTGAGTCGGGTCTAACTCATAGCGACCCTATCTACAACAAAATTAAACACTCCCCAGTTCTGTGCCAGGCACACGATTTTATTTATGTTTAAGTCCATTGTTGCAGACACTGTGTCATTCCATCTAGTTGAGAGTTTTCCTTTTTTTATTGACCTGCCACTCTCCTAAACATGATGTCTTTCTCCAGGGATTGGTGCCTCCTCTGACTACATGTCCAAAATACTTAAGATGGAGTCAAGCCATCCTTGCTTCCAAGGAGCATTCTGGTTGCACTTTTTCTAGGACAGATCTGTTGGTTCTTTTGGCAGTCCATGGTATATTCAATATTCATCTCCAGCACCATAATTCCAAAGCATCAATTCTTCTCCTGTCTCCCTTATTCAATTTCCGGCTTTCACAACCATATGATTCAAATGAAAGTACCATGGCATGAGTCAGGCACACCTTCATCTTCAATGTGACATCTTTACTTTTCAATACTTTGAAGAGATCTTTTGCCAGAACTTTTCCCAATGCAATGCATCTTTTGATTTCTTGACTGTTGCTTCCATGTGTGTTGATTGAAGAACCAAGTAAAACAAAATCACGGACAACCTCAATCTTGTCTCCACTTATTGTGAAGTTGCATACAGACCCAGTTGTAAGGATTTTTGTTTTGTTGATATTGAGGTGCAATTCATACTGAAGGCTGTGTTCTTTGATTTTCATCAGTAAATGTTTCAAATCTTCTTCACTTTCAGCAAGCAGAGTTGTCTCATCTGCTTAATGCAGGTTGTTAATGAGTCTTCCTCCAGTCCTGATGCTGCATTCTTCATAATCCACCTTCTTGGATTATTTGCTTGGCATAGAAATTGAAGAGATATGGTGAAAGTGTACAGCACTGACACACACCTTTCTCAACTTTAAACCAGGCGGTGTTTCCTCGTTCTGTTCAAACTGCATCCTGATCCATGTACAAATATGGCTATTGTAAACTGAGCTTTCAGGCCCAGTGCCTGTGTGTGTGGGGAGGGTGGTAGAGTATGGAGTGGACATGTTCTAATGAAGATAGGAGGGTTGTGAGCTACGTAGATGCCACAGTAGGTGTCAGGTGTCTTACAGATGATAAGAGTAGAAGCAAGAGCTGCCACTGAAATCTGGGCATTAAATTTTGAGAGCCTGAGCTAAGGTTAGTTAGGTGCAGCATAGAAAAAGAAGGGACAGTGGATTTAAGAGATACTAACACATCAAATAAACACAATTTGGTGCCTTGTCAGATGAAAGATCTTTAGAGAAGGAAGGAGTTTGCATTTCAGATTTTTGTTAATTGGAATATGGAGAAGAAAAATTGAGGAAGACTGAGTTTTAGGATAAAGATGCTGAATTTAGTTTGAATTTTCTGTATTTATGATTCCATGGTATTAAGTGTTGATGTTCATATAAGATTTGGAGTTCAGGAGTGAGATTTCTGCTGAGATTTGGAAGTTATCTGGGAAGGTCAAGCTCTAAATGCTATGAATCTTGATATAGTCACCCATAATGAGAACGGCAGGCAGTGAGAAAAGAATGGAATTCAAGGACCACCGGTATATACAGTAAAAACGAAAGAAGAGTTTATTAAGTGGCCAATTTGTGACATTAGACAAGGAAAAAGTATAGAAATTAATACCACAGAAGAATGTATTTAGGACATGCTAAAGCTAATAGCAATATATATTGGATCCTGTGTTATTTTATTGATTTCCTCCTAATTGTCCTGCTGTTTATTATCCCTTTTTTACAGGCCTGGTAACTTATTAGACACAGAGAGATTAAATAGCTTGCTTATAGTTTTATGGTTGTAGGTGGTTGAGTCAGGATTTGAACTTATGAAGACTAGCTCTTAAGAGCCTGCTCTTCCTCCCTGCCTGCCACTACCTGGGGTTTGAATCTAGGGCCTCATGCATGTAAGGCAAATGTTCTACTACAGAACTGCATCTCCAGCCCCACCCTCAACTCCCATCATTTTTTTTTTTTTTTTTAATTTTTTTGAGACAAAGTTTCACTAAGTTATGCAGGTTGCCTCTGGCCTCAGACTGGAGATCCTCCTGCCTCTGCCTCCTGAGTCACTGGGATTACAGGTGTGTGTCATGTTGCCTGCAAGAATCAGCTTGAGAGACATTCTGACTTAGCTAGTTTTTGTAGAATATGTTACTGTATATTTATGATAATGGAGGGCAGCAAACTGTAAAAAAATTTTATTTTCACTTGTAAAATACACATAACAAAATTTTTATCTAACCATTTAAGTGTATAATTCAATAGAGTTATAGTATATGCACATTATTGTGTAATCTCTATCTTACAATCTTTCATTTTGCAAAACTGAAACTCTGTACTCATTAAATAAATAACTACTCTCCATTCTCTTCTCCCCTAGCTCCTGGTTGTTTTCTGTTTCTATTAATTTGAATGCTCTAGATACCTCTAGATACAAGTGGAATCATACAGCATTTATTTTTTGGAAGTACCTTATTTCACTTAACATATAATCTTACTGGTTTTACCATGTATCAGACTTCATATTGGTTTTGAAAAAGATCATTATTTCAGAGATGTCACTTCTACAATGTTATCACACTAGTGAAGTTAACTGAATGCTCTGGATAAAAAATAAAAATTTTTCTATTTACTTGTTTGTTTATGTATGTATGTATGTATGTATTTATTTGTCAGTGTTGGGACTTGAACCCAGGGCCTTGCACTGGGTTTGCTAGGCAAACACTCTACCACTAACTTATATCCCTAGCAATTAATTAGTAAACTATGGTTTGGTTTTTTTTTTTTTTTTTTTTTTTTTTTTTTTTTTTTTTTTTTTTTTTTTTTTTTTTTTTTTTTTTTTTTTTTTTTTTTTTTTTGGTGATGGACATTGAACTTAGGACCTTGGGGATGCTAGGATGCTAGGCAGGTGTTCTACATCCCCAACCCTGGATAAAATATTTTAACAGGAAGCTATTTACTACAAACTTACAAAAGTATTAAGAATAAATAATATCATTTTAATTTTTAATCTTATTTGTATAAGAAGAATGAAAGCAGTATACTTTTGCCCTATAGTAATATCATGATCCATAGGATTCACAGATTTTAAAATGTAGTTTTTATAATATTCACAAGGCTACCAAAGATGATTGACATATTATTTACTAAGGATTGTTATGGAGGCTGATGTGTTTGTAAGTGGTTGGAAGGGCATCTCACACACTCTTGAAGGAATCTAAGGATGTCCTGCCTCTGTACCTCAGTTTGTCAGAAGCTCTCTTACTATTCTGAATAAGATGGTAGAGTCCATGCTTGCTCCTCCAGTAACTACTTTTGAACTTTAGGAAGTTATTTAAGTTTTCTAAGCTTGAATTTACCTAATTGTAGAATGAGAATATTAATAGTTTCTATTCCAGAGCCAGGTGAGGTGGTACATGCCTGTGATCCCAGCAACTCAGGAGGTGGAGGCAGGAGGATTGCAAAATCAAGGCCAGAGGTAGCCTGTGTAAATTAGTGAGACCCTGTCTCAAAAAGTCAAAAATGGGTTGAGGGTATAGCTTTGTGGCAGAGCAGTTGCAAAGCATGCATGAGGCCCTGGGTTCAATCCCCAGTACCACCAAAAAAAAAAAAAAAAAAAAAAAAAGCTTTAAAGCTTCTATCCCATAGGGTTCTTAAGAGGATTACACAAAATATTACAAACAGGTGTTCAGCATGGTGACACACTTACAGTTAGTGTTCAGTGAATGTTAGCTGTGATTATTATTTCTATCATGTTTGCTATATATGTGTTTGAAGAACCTCAAATAGACTACTATAGAAGGAAGTTTGTTCCATCTTTTGCTTTTATAATGATTATTTACTTTAGGTTAATTAAGTTCAAAAAATAGTAATCTGTGGTAGATGCTTCAGATAATTCAAAGGAAAGTAGTATATAATTTTTACCTTCAAGGAACTTGCACTGAGGTGCTTAAAATTGAATAATTCTACATATTGATTTTTAAAGGTCTATCTTCTAAAGTTTTAAGTCTTGATAAAACAAAATGTAGGAGTAAATACAGATCAGAGTGTGCTCTTAATGTTTTAAAACCTTCTTGAAACTTTTGTTAAACATTCTTTGACTTGTGTATTTTGATTATTTCAGCCAGCACCTAACCAAGTCACTTTTCATCTGCCACTACATCGTTACTATGCTATGTTTTTGAGTAAGGTAAGACTGTCATTAAACAATTCTGTTTTGTTTTATTTTTAATTTTTTAATTTTAGAAAAAATATTGAATTACTAACTTTTTAATCCTAACTTTTAGGCTGTAAAATGTCAAGAACTAGATTTGGATTCTGTTTTACCAGATCAGGAGATGTTAATGAAGCTAATGATTCACCCACTCCAAATTCAAGTATGTATTCAGGCTTTTGAAAGGTTTCGAATTGGATTCTTAAGTGATTCTTGCTTTATTTTGTATATCTTTATCATTGTTACCATGGCCAAAATGCTTGAAAACTTTATTAAAAAGTTGAATTCTTATATTTTTCCCAAATTAAATTTATTTATTTTTGTTGTTGTTCTATGATATTTAATTTTAATTTCCCTAGGAATTGTTTACTATACTTACTCATAGAAGAGTTTGAACATACTTAGCACTATTTAAGGAGTCAAAAGATTCAACAGTTTCTAGCTTTGGTGTTACCACCAGTATTTTATTTTCCACATAGTTTGGGGGTAATGTCCTTGGTTTTTAATTTCTTTTAAAACACTGATTTCTTTCAGTTTTCATGGTATAATTTTGTGGGCTAACCTTTTACATACATTAGAGAGATATTTCAATATATTTTTCCTGGCCATTTTAGATTATTAATTATTATTGAACTTCAACTCTAAGGGTTAGAGACAAGTAAAAGATAAAGATATGACTGCTTAGTTTAAACTGGTACTGCAAATAATGAATACATGAAGAATTAATATAGTAAGAAAATTTATTCTAGTCTGATTTTTTTTATATCCAATTATTTGGAAAAATGAGTTGTTTAGATTGAAGGTTGAGTTAGGTTGAATTAAAGATGTAGATTGTATTCATTGACATTGAACTATTAGGTTTATTTTATGCTTATTTCATTGTGCTTTTTAAGCATTATGTATGCATGCTTTTTTGTGGTAGGGGAGTGAGGGAGAAATAATATGAAAATGAACATTCATTTCTTATGAGAGATTTCAGTGATATTATTATTATTAGAGGCCATCATGGACAACTAATTCCTATATAAACTCCAAAAAAGGTGGCTGTATAAGGCATAACCAGTATTTAAAAAAATTAAAAGTAGGCTGAGTATAGTGGCATTTGCCTGTAATCTCAGCTTTTGGGAGGCTGAAGCAGGAGGATCACAGGTTTGAGGCCATCCTGCGCTATATAGTGAAACCCTGTCTCAAAAAGCAAAGACAAACAAAATTTCAAAATGATATATTTGAACTGAATAGTTTTAACAGTAGACAGAATGCCAGGCTCATGTTATGATTAAGTCATTAAATATTTTAAAATAACTGTTTAATATATTATTTTATAAATATTGAATTCAGATGATTTATTCTCTCATTTATTTTTTATTTTATTAGGCAAGTCTTGCTGAAATCCACAGTAATATGTGGGTAAGAAATGGTCTCCAAATCAAAGGGCAAGCTATGACCTATGTCCAGTCTCATTTCTGTAATTCCATGATTGATCCAGACATATACCTATTACAGGTAAGCCAACTTGATAATGCAGATATTGTATTGGAAATGTCTCATTTATACCCTTAGGATTTTAATTTATAGAAGTGACTGAATGGTGACATGGAGAAGTCAGTGAATTGAAAGAATTTATTACTTAAACTTCCCAAGGGAATGGTGTGCGCCATACCACATGGGCCAAAGGAGAACATCAGGTTTTGGTCAGGAGGAAGGAGTTGGAGTGAGGAGAAAGATTATACCTTTTTGGGGGTTTCTGCAGGAAAGGCAAGGCAGAGCAGGGAAAACAGTTTAGGACTGACTAATTTGAATTATTCTGATGGGCTTTGCGGCACAGGGGCTATACCTAGCTGTGTGGTACTGGGCCCTGGGTTGATTTAGGTTAGGGAAAATATTGAGTTGGTGTGTGAGAATTAGATAAAGGTAGTGATTGGCTTTTGTGAGGGATGTGTGGTCTGTATGGCCCCTAACATGTCAAAACATTATAAGATACAGAAAATAAAAAACATAACTAATAAAACTATTGAATATTGAAAAATAAATCACTTATCTCTTGTTTTTAAAGGTTTGTGCTTCTAGACTTGACCCAGATTATTTTATATCATCTGTTTTTGAAAGGTAAGCATATTTTTATTAAGAGAGGTATTAGGAAGAATTTGGAATTTAACTTAATTTTGTTTTAATTTCTAAAAATTTGTCTCAAATATTTCTTCTTATAGATTTAAAGTGGTAGATTTATTGACAATGGCTTCACAACATCAAAATACAGTACTTGATGCAGAACATGAGAGATCAATGTTAGAAGGCGCTCTTACATTTCTTGTGATTCTTTTGAGTCTTCGTTTACATTTAGGTAAACCCATAATACTACTACTGAAGAATTAACTATTCTCCCTTTCTTATTCTTTCCCTATGTTATTAATAGGCTTACAGAAAAATGAAAGGATGTAGATATATTTAAACATAGTTTCAAACTCTTGACATGTTGTATAATTTATACACCTTTTAGAATAGCCTTTACAAAGATCTTTTGCTTATGAGAACTGCAAATTAGCAAGGTAGTAAAATTGCTCTTAAATTTAGGGGCATTGTATTCTTTACTCTTCAATTTGAAGCATCTCATACTTGGTAAAACACCCTAATAGACTGTGTGGTAAGTACTTTATAGTTTATCTATACCCAGATTTATTAATTCTGTTTTTAATAATTTTAGGAATGTCTGATGATGAGATTCTCAGGGCAGAGATGGTAGCCCAGCTGTGTATGAATGACAGAACACATAGCTCATTGCTGGACCTCATATCCTTTTAAAAGTTTAATTATCTATTAGTGGCAAGGTCTAAAAACAAATGATTTTTATGGATTAAAAGTATATCAATTTTTAAAGTAATTTTTTTTAGTTAAAAAATAATGTAGAGCCAGTCCTGGTGGTGCATGCCTGTAATCTTAGCAACTCAGGAGGTGGAGGCAGGAGGATTTTGAGTTGCAGGCTAGAGGCAGCCTGTGTAATTTAGTGAGATCCTGAGTCAAGAAAAAATAAAAAGAGGGCTGAAGGTATAACTCAGTGGTAAAGTGCTTGCAAAGTATGTGCTAGGGTGTGAGTTCAACCCCCCAGTATTGCAAAGATAGAGAAAGAGGGGAGCAGGAGAGAGTGAGAGAGAGAGAGAGAGAGAGAGAGAGAGAGAGAGAGAGAGAGAGAGAGGGGGAGAGAGAGAGGGAGGGTGGGTAGGTAGGTTGGAAGAAAAATGTAGATAAAGAAGAATGGCAATTGTTAGCCCAAGTGTGTGTTTAGGGCTGGTCATGGGTATTTCCACCTATTATTACCTTTGAGGAAGCTCTCCTTAGACTTCAGGCTGGACCTCAGGACTAATGGCTCCAGATACCCAGGATCTGGTCTTCTAAGGACAGCATTAGTGAAAGTAAGCTGGATGTTTTGTAAGAGGTAGCTAAATATCCGTTTTCTGTGTAGCTAGGCTGGAATTATGGTTAGCAGAGGTGAGATAGATCTTATAATTATCATTATCAGAAATTTAATCATTCTGAGGATTTTTTGTTAGAATTCAGTTTTGTCAAAGGTAGTATTTTGTTTTTTGGTTTTTTTGGGTGGTGCTAGGGATTAGCCCAGGACTTTGTGCATTTTAGGCAAGCATTCTACCACTGTGCCACACCCCCCTTTCCCTTGATTCAGTCTTAAAGGATTTTCAAGTTTGTAGATTATTGTCTTTAAGCTGGAAACTTGTGGTTCTTTGTACAGCATACAATGAATACATTTTTCAGTTAGTGAAATTTTAGATAAAAATTGTATTTTATGATGAAAATATTTGAATTTAATATGTATGTCTATCTTATGATTATGTCTGGAAGAACTGGCTGAAATTTTGGTTTTATGAAATAACTCCTATTAGAATGCTTATTCAACTACCTTGTAGATTTTCATAAGCAGCGTCAATTTGATACTGTCTGATTTCATTCAGCCATTATAGACTGTGTATCAGTGCTGTTACAGAAGCAAAAACATTGTAACTTAGAATTTAAGAATTATATATCTTAATATGAAACAAATAGAGAATCTTTGATTTGTTACTTTCTCTCTTTACTTAAATCTGTTTAGCATCTTTTTCTTTTGGGAAATTTTGTAGTTTTGGAAAAATAATATATACTCATAAAAATCTGGCCTCATTTTTAGCATAATCTTATTTCCCCCTGGGGGAAATTAAAATTTTTTTCCTCTCATTTTTCTGAAAGTTGATGAATTTGGGAGTAAATATATGTGGGGACTATTTCATCATACAGTTTATTAATTGTCTCCTGGATAAAATATTAAAAAGTAGTCACAATTAATAAAAAGTTATTATTGAACTGTTATAAATCCCTCTTGTGGCCAATTTTACACATTACATCCAATTATTTCCTATTTTAATACAATCAACTAAAAACCAGAGTACTTGTGAAAGACTATGAAGCTGGCTTTTAGTCATTAATATTTTTTTCTTGACACATACATCATATTCCAGAAAATCCCAACCCCAAAAGTGGCATTATCCCAGGAAGTTATAGCTTTGAATCAGTTTTATCAACTGTAGCAGATTTCAAGGCTCCTGTTTTTGAGCCTGGAGGTTCTATGCAACAAGGCATGTATACTCCTAAAGGTAAGTTTATATACATGAGTGTATTCTTTTAAATATCAGTTCTCTCAAGGTGAATTTTTGTGTGTACTGAATGAAATGTTTATCTTTTACTCATTGAGTTATATTTTTTTCTGTCAAATTTCTTATAAATTTATGGTAAAGGGTGAGATTGCTTTCATTTATTTAGAAATCTATAGTTTTAGATGATTATAAAAGGAACTTTAGATATGAACTCTAGCTCATTTTTGTTTTTTCATAGTATTGGGGGTTGAACGCAGGGCCTTGCACATGCTAGGCAAGTGTTCTACTACTGAGCTGCACTCCCCGGTCCCTTTTTTATTTTTTATTTTGAGACGTGGTTTCAGTAAGTTGCACAGGCTGCTTCTAGCCTTGAACTTGCAATCCTCTGGCCTTGGCCTCTAGAGTCACTGGGATTATAGCTGTGTGCCATGGCTCTTATCTTCTAGTTCACTTTTAAGAGTCACCATAACCATAAATGAACCAGAAATTATAAAACCAAAGATATACTTAAAAACATTTCAAAGGTATTTTTTTCTCAATTTGATTTTTTTTTCCTTTTTTTTCTCTTGGCACTAAATACTGAACTCAGGGCATTACACATGCTAGACAAGGGCTCTACCACTGAGCTACACCCCCAGTCCTCTCAATTTGATTTTGAAGCATTTCTTGTTACTCAATTTTTAACTTGAGAAAGTTCAAGTAAAAGTCTATATGGATGACTGTAATCCCAGCATTTGGGAGGCCGAGGCAGGAGGACTGATGTGAGTTCAGGGCCAGCCAGTTTATATAGGGAGTTCCAGGACAGCTTGGGCTACACAGAGAGACCCTGTCTGTAAACAAACAAACAAGCAAACAAAGTCTATATAGCTTACAACTTTAATTTATGTAAATAGAAACTTTCTTTAAGAGGTTGGTTTTCTAAGATTTTTCCACCTTAATTCGTAGATGATACACTTGACAAGAGTGGTAAATAAGTGAGCTTTTGATTCACAGAGGCTTTCCCCCCCCACTTTTAGATTTTCAATTAAGTTAAAAGTTTGAAGGGAATGGTAGTTATGTGCTTCTTGACCCCCCTCAACATTCACTGTCTATGTGAAAATTCAGTGCACATTTTGAAGTTGTATATAGCATATACTGTGTTTGGTAAAGCACAGAAAAAGGCCTTACCATGTGTGACTTTTTCATGGACTTTGTTGTTGTGTTGTTGTTGTTAGGTGCCGTTGAGTTGGTATCCGACTCATAGCGACCCTCTGTACAACGGGAAACACTATTGTCAGTGCTTCTCTGCTGTTCATAGGGTTTTCAATGGCAGATTGATTTTTGGGAGGGGGTTGCCAGGTCCTTCTCCCAAGCCTACAGCTTCTGGTGTTCCCAGGTGGTCTCCCATCCAGGTACTAACCAGGCCCGACCCTGCTTAGCTTCTGAGATCTGATGGGATCGGATGCCACAGGGCTATGG
>VMDO01007707.1:67865-89425 GCA_007922755.1 Pedetes capensis | reverse complement strand
GGGGTGGGGGGTGGGGGGTGGGGAGGGATATAAGTTCATACTGTCCTGCATGGAGGGCTGACCCTCGCCCTCCTCAGTCCCCATCTGGTCACCCTGCTTTCCTGACCATGTCTCCCCACTGGCCCTAACCCCTACCCAAGCTGTCCTCTCCTTCCTCTACCTCCATCCCACCAAATCCATCCCACCTCAAGTGGCTCCACTGGCCTGGGACACACACCCAGCTCCTTCTCTGTCACCCTGCTGGGCCATCAGCACTTCAGAAAGGTCTCCCCTGACCACCTAGCAGGCATCTTTCCAATCACTCTTGGGCAATCTTTCTCTTCTAACCCATCAAGCATGGGCTACTGTGCTTTTAAATCATCTTCTTTGGTTTTGGTCCCTCATCCTCCACTAGACATAAGTCCCATGGTGACAAGGACATTGTCTGTGTGTCCCAGGCCCCACCCCAGGGCCTGTAGGAGGGCTTGTAACAGGTAGGCTCTCAGCAGATACTGGAAGGGGCAGACGCAAACAGATGAGGACAGGCAGACAGCTGCCCAAGTGAGGGCTGGCACGCAGGTGGGACTCTCCCCAAGGGGCAGGACCTGACAGGGGAGTGAGGACTTTGGGGAGTACACAGGGAGGCCCAGGATAGGGCACCTCCACCTCTGTGTGCTTACTCTCTTTAAAAAGAAGAAAGAGAAAAGAAGAGAGGAGAGGAGAGGAGAGGAGAGGAGAGAAGAGAAGAGAAGAGGGCTTGTTACATGTACCTAACAGAAGCTACTTGTGACCAGATCGGGAGGAGATACAAGCAGAGCAGGTCTGACCAGACGGCCTGTTCTGGGTAGCCCCAAGGGTGAGGGCTGTCTGATGGCACCGGGGCTGGCCGGCTCTACCTGGGCAGGGGTCTGCAAACGCCTGGGGTAGAACGGGAAGGCAAAAGTTGGATTAGAATGACGCTATGAACAGACCAGTGATGGGGTAAGGACGCGAGTGAAACGCTGCCCCAGCACCGATGACAGCCGTGTTACCTTACTTGAGCCTCTGCATGCCATCTTCCCACTTCTAGGCACACATGGGGCAGGCTCACTCCCTCCAGAGGGACAGCCCTGCCCCTGCCGTGCACCCTCTCAGGCCAGCACAGCCTGAAATGGACAGTAGCTGGCCCTGGTCTGGCAGAGGAAGAGCCTTTCCTCTGGACGCAAGGCCTAGCCCAGTGCTGGGTGCCCAGCCCTGGCCACCCCAACACCAGCCCACACATGCACATGTCTGGCAGCCCTGCTGTTCTCACGTTTCAGTGACTCCACTGACATTGTGCGTGGGTTTTAATGCTCCCATGGTGGCTGTGGCTCACTAACGCCATGGTGGGGCCAGGACCTGTGGACCACCCTGCAGACCATCTCTTATGGACCACCCTGATGACTGGAGGTTACACTGGGGATTCTGCAGCTATAAATCCTAGAAACGTGGCCCCTGGATGTCGGCTCTGTGTCTCCAGGGGCTTAGACTGCAACAGATCTCAGGGAAGGAAGAAACCCAAACAGCAACACACGGCGTCTGACTTCAGGAGGAAGGCGGCTTGGACTGACTTTCTCCAGATCTGGGGACAGAGCCTCTCACAGGCTCACCCCTGACAATGCAGCGGACTGAGAGTCCTGTGGCACTGACAGGAGGTAACTAGAGTAAAAAGGGCTTTAGTCAGGGGAGGAGGGGCAAAGATGATCCAACTCAATTCCCATCCCAGACCTGGAGGGCACTGCCTAGAGAGGCAGTTCACCTCAAGCCTATCTGACCCACTTGGAGGTCTGAGACTCGTTCCCAGGGCCGTAACCTCTGCCCTACATCCGGGAACTCCTGGGCATGGAGCTCTCCAAGATGGTGCTGGTGTCCAACTCCTTTCCTCAGCGCCCTTGACACCTGACTGGCCACTTCCAAATTACCAATTGGCCCCTGATGGGACCATTAAGGAGCAACCCCCAATTGGTTCCTTTTTCAAAACTACATTTGCATCTCCCCCCTGATAAGCTAAACCCCGACCACCTGACATGGCGTGGCAGTCTCTGATTGGCCCGGCTAGAGAATATAAGGACAGTGCATGGAGTATTCGGGGTGCACTCCATCAAGAACTCCATTCCATCGACAGGCCCACATCATCAACAATGACGAGCCAGAGAGCTACAGTGACGAGCTGCTTAGTAGCACTGAGGGTCGGAGTCTTCCCTCAGAGCCAAGAAGCGAGAAGCCACTGTGGGCATAAATTTCTGAGCCTGCCTTTCTCAAGGCTTCTCAGAGTAGCCATGGGCATAAGCCTTCTCTCCAGGCAAAGCGACTCCTGCAGCCCTCACCAACCAACGGATCTTCAGCAGCTGGGTCCCACCTTCAACCAGAGGCCTATAGCCAGAGTGAGACCAGTGGCAGGCGACGCCCCACACAGACCCACCAACGTAGTTACCATTTCTAGATAAATAGCACTCTTGTTGATGGCCTCAGCAGAAAAGAGAAGGAAGAAGTTGGGGGTGAGTTTCTTTACTCCTCCCCTCCAAAAAGCAGTGGCCATGATGCCACTGAATGAGGCTGAAGGATCAGATCCCACAGGCCAGCCTGACCCAGGCCTGGCATTGGGCTGTGTGGTCCTTCCCTCCTTCCAGACACTGCAAGATCCCTTCACAAGGAAGCCCTGTGTCTCCCACACATACTCGCCTGCTTCCCAGGAGGGTGCGGTTTGGGTTTTCTTTTCCTATTCAAGATAACTCACACTTCAGGTGAGTGTGAACATACATACGCACACCATGTTTCAATCTTTTTAAATTATATCAATGGACTTTATTTAGGATCAACTTACAGTAATTTATGAAGAAGTTTTTGTTTCAATGTAAGTACATGGAATTATTAAGTTGAAATTTTAAACTTCCTTACTTTTATTTTCCTGGTTTTCTGAGTGGGTCACTTTCAGTCCCAGAATAAGACACAGGATCTGCCTGGCCTCTCCTTAGTGTGAGAAGTTACCTAAAACACATCTATGGACTTTCCTGACAAACCACAGACGGTGATCAATTAGAGACAGAGAATCAGTTCCACACGCCCTGCCCCAGAAACTCCCAATCAGCAGGCTCCCTCCAGAGGTGGGTCATGTGCACAGACCCTGCTCTCCCACCACAACCATGTGCCTACTTTGCAGAATGCATGCCTGCTCTTACATATTTTGGACATGTTGTCAGAAGTGACCAATCCCTGGAGAAGGACATCATGTTTGGGAAAGTGGGGTCAATGAAAAAAAGGAAGACCCTCAACTAGACGGACTGACACAGTGGCTGCAACAATGAGCTTAAACAAAAATGATCATGTGTATGACACAGTGTACAGTAGTATTTCATTCTGTTGTACATAGGGTCACTATGAGTCAGACCTGACTCCACAGCATCTAACAACATTCTATTGTGGTGTAGAAGTACAATAACTGACTTACTAAATTCTCTATTACTGTGCATTAGGGCTGCCTCCAATTGTTAATTATTAATTTAAATTAATGCTGTAATGAACACACTCTGTACATAAATATAGTACCTATCTGATTATCATAAGAGTGGAATTTTCAGCCCAAGTCCATAAATATTTTTGAAGCAGCTCATATATATGGAAAAAGAGACCTCCAGGGGATCTACCTGTTCCCCTACAGACACCCTCTGCAGCAGGGCTCTGAGATTCCTGACCAAAACTCTGTATTACAAACCTTCTCAAAATACACACCAGTGAGAAGGTCAAAGGACAATGCCTGTGCATTGGCTTCACCTATGAATGACATGTTAGCTTATGTGTCACTATGGCAAAACACCTGACAAAAACAAACTTACAGGAAGAACGATTTACTGGACACATGGTTTAGAGGACTACAGTCCACAGAGGAGGGCAGGCATGGAGGGGGGGCATGGGGCAGGGCCTGTGCCAGGGTCACTCACATCATGGTGACCAGGGGCAGAAAGAGCTACCAGAACCAAGGTCCCAAATAAAACCTCAAAGACTGGCCCCCCCATGACCTGCTTCCACAAAGCTAGGTCCCCCTCCCAAAGTTCCATAGCCTCCTAGGCCAGTGCTACCAGCTGGGGACCCAATGTTCAAACACATGACCTTTGGGAGACATTTCAGATTCAAACCATAACAAATAAATGTGAGGCTCAGATGCCTCTGAGCTTGCCAGCATCTGGGCTCCTGGCATGAAATGCCTGTCCACTGCCCGAGGGAGGCATGCCTAGGTGGAACTGGCGAGACACGTGTGGAGCACAGGAAAAAGAAGCATCGTTCATTCCTGGCCAAAGTTTCAACAAGTCTACCTCAGTACATTGTACAGACAGAGGAATTCTTGTATTTTCATACTAGAGTTAATTTTAAATGAACCTAATGATAATAAGGGCTGGGATTTAGCTCAGTTGGTAGAGCGCTGCGCTGCAGTCCCTGAGGTCCCGAGTTCAATTCCCAGCACCGCAAAAATGGGAGAAGGACCTGGCAATCCACTCCCAAGGCAATCTCGAAACAGTCTGCCATTGAAAACCCTCTGATGGTCACTATGAGTTGGATAATGACTCGATGGCACCTAACAACAACAACAATGATAATAAAATTAAATTGAGGACAGGGACGGAAATCACTGTGATCCATACATAAGGCTTGTCCCCAGTTCTCTTGCCAAAGACACTCATGGACATCCCCGGAGTCAAGAGTAAAGACTAATCCTACTCTCCACATGGGAGGAAGTGAGTTACCAAAGAGCTGTTGTCAAAACTCAGGGCAAGAGGAAGTGACAGGGTCTAAAACCCAGTGTGCTGACCAAACACAAGACACCTTCAAACACCTGGAGGCATCCCTCCACAGCACAAAGCAGCAGCTCACAGGGGGATTCAGCCAAACCATGGCCACCTGGTTACTCATGACAATAATTAGTGTCTAGTTCAAGTCTGCAACAGGAGCTCAGGCTGAACTCCAGGTCCACATCAGCTCAGAGTATGCAACCGAGTGGCTCATCTCATCAACTAGCTGGGCTCCCATGCATCGCCTGCTCCCTTCTGGTCTGAGGTGCAATTGCTGATCCACTTCAGGTTATCCACACCCCAGATGTAAAAGAAGCATCGGTGTAAGCCACTGCAACAGCCCCACAAGGGGGCTCCGGAGGCGACGGGGAATTAAAACCACATAGCAGATGTCTTCAGAGGTCTAAATGCAGTCACAAAGCTGTGATCACTGCATTTCCACATGCTTTTACTGGTAATATATTCAAAAGAAGAGTTCACTAGCATTACGGATAGAGGTTTAAGATATGGAATTAACACAGTGAGTCCTAAACAAAATACAAATAGCAGTGAGTGTTCTTCCAATATGAAAGCCACACAATGTCGACTTCTGCCACCCTCCCACCACTCATTTGTGTTCCACACCAGTCTGGAGGTGTTCTGTCCACTGATCAGTTGTACATGCTGTTGCTTCTCTTGCCAGCCTCTGACCTTGGCAGGTGATAATTTTGCCCTCGAAACCTGGCAACCCATTAGATGTGCTGTCACAACTGGTGAAGTCCCACTGAAAGTGGGTGTCCACATGGGGGGCTTCTTGCCCCTCCCTCTGTCAGCTCCAAGAGGCGGCCCACCTGGCTGCCCCTCCATCTGCAGGTGGCACTCAGGAGCTGCTTCTGTAGAGTCCACCCTTCTCCTCAGCCCAGACCCCAGGTACAACTGATCTGGCTCAGAGCAAGGACATGGGAACGCTCAGCAGCCACAGCTGAGACACCACAGGACACAGCTGCCCGTACTCAGCCTGGGTGCAGCCAAAGCGGGACAACCATCTCCCACATGCTGGTCTCCCTTTGCAGGAGCCAGGCTCCAGACTCTCTAGTGGCTCTGATGACACCTGGCTCTGCACTAGTGTCTCACTGTTTTAATTTCCTCAGCTTTCTAAAATGGACATCCGGGTCAGCAGCCCCGCTATTCTGTTCCTTTCCAAAATTTGCTGGCTACTTGTTTTGATTTGGTTTTGACAGTCTCCTTATATAGCCCAGGCTGGCCTTGAACTCATGGTCCCCTCCACCCTGCCTCCTGAGTGCTGAGACCACAAGCATATGCCCTGAGATAGACTGGGGGACCTACCTCTCTTTGGGGTGCTGGTTGGGAAGTACTAATATTCTGTTAACATTGATATTAATGTTAATGATAAGGGTTTTTTTTTTTTTTTTATGTTTCTGTAAGTGTCCCTTGTGCAACTTATTTTTCGGGGGATGGGATGATTGAATTCCCTGACTGACATCTCCTTGCTCTCCCTTGTGGCTCTGGCTGTTTTGAAGGAAGGAACTATTAAGTATTATCCTATTATCTGGTGAGCTGCCCTTACAACAGCTAATTGGTGTAAGCACTTCACAGACCTGGGGAGGTAGCTATGAAACTGCAACCATTTGCTACCATTCCAGCTCCTGAAGGTGCAGCCTGAGCCATGGCTGTTTCAAACAGTTTGCAGTTTACACTGGCCCTTCCCCCCTCACCCCCCATCATGGGACCTTGGTCAATTGCAGGTGACCCTGTGACTAACTCAGGCCAGAGGGGGGAGCACGACCCCTGGTGGCTCACAAAAAGGATTGCTGTGATTGGTGCAAACACAAGCCTTCATTTCTGTGGCTGGTGCAAACTCTCCTTCTCTGGCTACATAAACAGCTCAGCTCACTAGAGCAGACCTGGCCAGAAGACAACCTCATGTGCTGCCCCTAGTGTTGCAACATTAAGCCCTACAAAAGGCTTCTCTCAAGTGGTCTTTGCCTACTTTTAGTAGTGCAGGCTGAGCTGATAAGACAGAAAAAGCAGCAGCAGAGACTGCAACAGCTGAGACAGCAACAGCAGAGGACAGCAGAGATAGTGGAGCAGCCACAACACTGAGGTGCAGAAGCAACAAAGCAACTGGCTGCTTGACAGCTGAAGAAGAGGTGAGGCTGCAAGACCTGCAGCAGCAGCAGAAGAGCTGTGACTGCTGCCTGCTGGAGAGTGGCAACAGGGTCAGCGCCCGTAGCAATAAGAGGCAGGTGAACAGGAAGAAGAGAGAAAAGGGGCCATAAAGATCCACGAAAAAGAAACTGCAGGCCCTGGTCACTGCAGAGTTCCAGAGAGCTGCCAAGCCTTTAAGACCAAGGGTCTAAGGCCATAGGCCCAGGAGCTGTAACCCTGGCTACCGTCTGGGACTGAGGAATTGCAATACCCAGTCCTGCCCAGAAGCTGTAATGCAAGCTGATGTCAAGGGCTGAGGAATCCTGATCTCCCTGGCCTACCTAAGAGCTATAACACTTATGGGCTTAAGAGTCCTCACCATCTAGGCCTACAGAGGAGGTGTGACACTTGAAAGGCTGAGGAATTTCAACCTCCTTAGCCTAGGTAGCAGCTGTAACACTAAAAGACACTGTCTGATGCTGTTGCTCCTGCCTATCTGCTTCACTGCTCACTGCTGTCAAATAGCAAGGGACACAACTTCTGCCTAAGACCAGCATTTGAAGGGCTTCTCCTTGCCTACCCATAATTTCTATCCAGGTAGAACAAAAGGACCCCTGCCAGCTGATTGGTGACACCACAATACCTGGCTCTGCTGATTACTCTTCTACAACTTGTTTTCATGTAACATAGGCAGTGGCAATCACACTCACTTTTTGAAAAATTTGAAGTATAAAACATAGGTAGCTTACATTAGTGGGAATGACATATGACCACTGATAGCTCTCCCCTCCATAAAATCAATGAGAACACCAGCAAAAACTGTCCTAATTAACTTTTTAAGAACTCTAGAAATGGTCAAAGGGCTACAGGGTCATTTATTCTAGAAAAGCACTTGGATCTTAGTAAGAATAGTATGCCTCGAGGCATTTTAACTTACCCTCCTCCCATCTCCTTTCCTAGCTTCGCCAAGAGCTGAGGGTCAGGAGCCAGCAGCCAGCTGCAGGAGGGCAGAGCAAGGGTTGTCCACAGCGAGAATACCTGCATTTGAAAAAGAAGAAGGAATTAAACTCAGCAAGTCAAACTTCTACCTTCAGAAACTAGAAAAATGAGAGAAACTAAACTCAAAGCAAGCAGAAGGAAGGAAATGCAAATATTACAATGAAAATAAATGAGAACAGAAAAACGACAGCACAAGTTGTTCCTCTAAAAGATCACTGACAAACCTTTCACTAGACTGACAAAAAAGAGAAAACTCAAATTACTAATCTCAGGAATGCAAAAGAGGACATTACTACCAAACTTACAGAAATAAAAGGATTATAAGGAAACAAGATAAACAATTTCATATCAACAAATTAGATAAACTAGACGACATGAACAAATTCCTGAGATCATGGACAAACTATACAAGCAAACTCAAGAAAAAATAGAATAAATCTAAAACAAGTAAAGAGAATGAGTTAGCAAACACACACACACACACACACACACACACACACACACACACACACACACACAAATATATTTTTTTTTTCACAAGTTAAAGTCCAGGACCAGGTAGCATCACTGGTGAATTCAGTCAAATATTTAAAGAATAATGAGCATCAGTCCTTCACTAACTCTTTAAAAAATAATACATCTCATCTTGTTCTATGAGGCCAACAGCATTCTGATACCAAAACCAGAAAAAGACCTCAAAAGAAAACTATAGACCAATATCTCTTATGAACGCAGATGAAAAACTTTACAACAAACCAGGTACTGTGTCACACGCCTATAATCCCAACAACTCAAGAGAATGAGGTAGGAATATTGCCAGAGGCAGCCTGTGCAACTTAGTGAGACCCTGTCTCAAAATAAAAAAATAAAATAAAAAGGGGGCTAAGGGTGCAGCTAAGTGCGAGAGCACTTCCCTAGCATGTGCAAGACCCTAGGTTCAAACTCCCAGTACTGGGGCATAAAAAAGAAAAAGACCTCACAACAAAATAATAGCAAACCAAACGCAGAAATATGTAAAAAGGATTAGACACCATGAGCAATGAGGATTTATCCAAAAATGCAAGGTTAGTTTAACATTCAAAAATCAATCAATGTACCAGGCCTTGTGGTACAGCCTGTAATGTCAACCCTTGGAAAACAAGGGCAGGAGGATATCAAGTTTGAAGCTAGGCTGAGCTACATGGTGAGATGTTGCCTCAACAATCCAAGGATTGAGATGGGCTCAGTGGTAGCTGGCTTGCCTAACCTGTATGACATCCTGGGTTTGATATCGAGCAGAAGAAGGAGAAAGAAAAGGAAAGAGGGAAAGGGGGAGAGGGAGAAGGAGAGGGGGAGAGAGAGAGAGAAGAAGAAGGAGGAGGAGAGGAGGAGGGGAGGAGGGAAGAAAAGAAAAGGAAGGAAGGAAGAATGAGAGAGAAAAAGAAAGAAAGAAAGAAAGAAAGAGAAAGGAAGGAAGAAAGGAAGGAAGGGAGGGAGGGAGCGAGAAAAGTAAAAGAAATGGAAGCACAACCAGCGCCGGAGAAAGAGAAACTTGAAGAGCAAAGGCAGCGTGTCAGGGGCATCGGTGGAGACCACCAGCCCTGGCAGAACGGCAGAACAAGAGGGCACAGTAGAAAGGCTAACATCCTCCCATGCCCAAACTACAGCAGAACGAGAACACAGCAGGTGCTGAGCTGCAGCCTTCTAGGTGACAGGCCCCTCCAGAAGCTGACACAGAAAATATCACATGTGCCTAGAAACAGAATCTGGGGCCAGGCCGGGGCATCCACGGGGTCCTTTTACGATCAAGCCTTAAGAGGTAGAACCCACTGCGACCAATAAGAAGAGAGTGGAGGATGCACAAACAGCAGGTGCAAGGAGAGGGAAGGGCGCAGGAACAGCCAGGGCGCACACAAAGAGGTGGGGCTGAAGCAGATAACAAGGACATGAGGTCGGCAAGGGGGAGAGGCAGACTGCAGAAAGACGGAAACAGGATACGGGGAAGGTGAGGCTAGGGGTTGGGCCAGCCAGACTTTGCTCTGAAAGATCAAAGAAGGCTCAGGACAACTCAGCAGTGGTGGCATGCTGAAACCTGGAACTATGTTACTAATGGAAGCAATTTCCTAAAGTCTAGATAATACATTTATCCCCAAACCCCAGATTCCCATGTGGCCCTAGGAGGTGATGACCTGTGTGGTCCACTACAAAGGTAGCAAGAGCTTGCTGTAAATTATGCACAAGAAGCAAAGTTACCAGAAATGTGTAGTCATAATTCGGTAAGAATGCAGACCTCAAAGACAGCTCAAGCTAATAAGATGCTGCCCACAGACAAATGTTCACCTTATCAGTAGGAGACTCAGAGACAAGTCATCTGGGGAACAGACGTGCCCAAAAGTGTTAGTTTTCAAAACTGATTTACCAGATGAAATCACAGCAAGGTGAGGGAGCTGTGCACTAAAAGAATGAGAAACAACCTCACACCTGTTTTATTTTTTAGGTGCCATCGAGTAGGTATCCAACTCATAGCAACCCTATGTACAACAGATGAAACACTATTATCATGCTTCTGTGCTTTTCATAGAATTTTCAATGGCTAATTGTTTTGGGGGGGACAGAATGTGGATTGCCAGGTCCTTCTCCCAAGCCTGCAGCATCTGGTGTTCCCAGGCAGTCTCCCATCCAAGTACTAACCAGGCCCGACCCTGCTTAGCTTGCGACATCTGATGGGATCAAACGCCACAGTGGTACAACTGCAGGCTCACACCTGTTAGAACTGTTAAAATCCAAAAAGCTGAAAATGCCAACTGGTGGGAAGGATGTGGGAACTGTTTTCCATCACTACGAGGGTGCAGAGTGGTGCAACTGCTCTGGAAGACAGTAGGCAGCATCCCAGGCACTATACATGCTCTCTCCATAGCCCACAATGGTGCTCCCGATGTCTACCCAAATGAAGCAGAAACCTACTTTCCCATAAAGACCTGCACATTAGAGCAGCTTTCTTTGGAATGCCAAATACCTGGAAGCAACCAAGACATTTTCTAACAGGTGAATGGATAAGCAAACTGTGGTCCATTTCTAGGATTGAATATTATTTGACAATAAAAAAAATGAGCTGTCAAGCTATGAAGACATGGACGAGTTATTACTCCTGCATATCACTAAATGAAAGAAGCTTAGTCCAGAAAAGCTACATTCTATAGAATTCCAGCTACATGACATTCTGGAAAGGACAAAATGACAGCCACAGTAGACAGATCAGTGGTTATCAGGTGCTCAGGGGCAGGACTTAACAGGTGAAGCATGGGGGATTTCCAGGGCAGTAAAGCTACTCTGTGTGATACTCAAATGGTAACATAAGGCATGAAGTAGCTGTCAAAACTCACAGAATTTTACATCATAAAATATAAACCTAATGCATGCAAGTTTTACAAGAATCATCTAGAAGGCTGGGGAAATCCAGAAAAAAAAGGTGTGGAATGTGACAACACAATCTAAATGCACTAAAAATATATGAAACACCTCACTAAAGGGGTGGAGAATAAGGCACTGGCCAAGTTGTTTTGAGGACAAGCAGAGTCTAAAACAGGCAAACAAAAAAACCCTACACCTAAGCACTGTTCTCTAGCTGGTAAGGCTGCCTCCCAGGCACTACAGGCTAACAACCCTGACACTGCTATACACGTCTACTAGGACTCAACAAAGAAGTAACTGGGTGCTGGATGGGGAGTGGATGTCTCACTGCTGGATTTGGGGGTTACACACAAGCAAGGGAAAGCAGCCACAATGATGCATGTAGCAACGGGTTAGGATTGCAAACATCAGTATGAACTGATGGTTAGCTTAGCACAGACAGATGTTATACATAAAAATACTCACAGGCATGCATATACACATGGGTTAATGTACATATACACGCTTCCTTTGCTCTGTCAGCTAACAGCACCCAAAAGTAATAAAACCCCAATAGCAACAAGTAGATCCAGCTCCCATATCATTGTTTTTATACTATTTGCTGAAGAAGTGAACAGGATTCCTTGGAGAAATGGCTGATCCCAGGATGGAGGAAGGAAACACACAAAGTGAGGCTGGAGCACCATGTAGTACCAAGGATAGAGTTCTTACACACACGTGCACATACACATACAATGATGGGGTAGGTGAGAGGACACAGGAGCCAATCGAAAGAGCTCCCAAAGGCCACAGTTGAGATCATTTGAGCAAAAATTAAGTAGTATAGAACTATAAACCAAAGTTAACATAAACATCCATGAGTTCATTGTTGTTATTAGGTGCCCTTGAGTCAGATCCAAGTCATAGTGATGCTAAGTACAACAGAATGAAACACTGCCCAACACTGTGCCATGCACATGATCTTTTTATATTTGAGCCCAAAGTTGCAGCCACTATGTTTCTTCTCATTTTGAGTCTTGCCGCTTCTACAAAAGGAGGTGCCAGCGGCTTTATTCCATTCCTGTCATTAAAGTTGGCTCCACTTTCAGGAGGCAACTCTTCCTAAGTCATTTTTTGAAAGCCTTCCAGCCTGAGGGGCTCATTTTCCAGCACTACACTGACAGAGCTTCTCTGCTATTTTTAGGGTTTTCAATGGTTGTTTCAGGAGTTGGCTACTGGGTCTTTCTCCTTAGTCTGTTTTAATCTGGAAGCTCAGATGAAACCTGTCCATCAATGGGTGGCCCTGCTGGTTTCTGAGATACCAGTGGCATAGCTTTCAGCATCAAGCAACACTCCAGCCCTCACAGCACAACAAGCTGACAGACACATGGGGGATGAGTTCATGGTGTTGTTGTTGTTAGGTGCCATCGAGTAGGTATCTGACTCATAGCGACCCTCAAAGGGTTTTCAATGGCTGTTTCGGGATTGCCTTGGGAGTGGATTGCCAGGCCCTTCTCCCATTGATGAGTTCATACTGAAACATAAATAACTGGGAGAGAAGAAATAAATGTCCACAGATCATCTCAAGTGGCTTATAGAGACACTCTGTCCTCAGCGAGGTGAACCACAGTCCTCCATTGTTCAGGTGTGCCCTGCACACAGTAACTCCCAAACTGTACAGCATGGAAAGAGAGAGAAAACCTCACCATGTGGGGAGGGGCCGGGTGAGCACACCTGTGCCAGGTGGGCTGGGTCAGCACCACAGTGGTAAGCTGGGAGTGTGCGTCCTCCACACGGTTCACCTCTGTGCTCTTCCTTCCAAAGACTCACATCCCCAGTCCCACCACAAGCAAGCGCTGGGCTCCAGGAGGGGTTTCCTATCAGAGCACCCAACCTGTCCTCCTTAAAACTGACAACCAAGGTCATCAGAGACGAGGGAAGAGGAAGAAGCTGTCACAGCCAAGAGGAGGCTGAGGAGATGGGACCATCACCAGTCATGTGGTGTCCTGGAGGGGATCCTGGAACAGAAAAGGACAGGAGGGGAAACTGAGGAAATCTAAAGAGGAGGCGTCAGTAACAATGACTCGATATTGGCCATTAACCAGGACAGGTATATCTGACAAATGTGAGATATGAGCTGGGTGTGGAGTTTACAGTGATTCTCTGTACTAGCTTCATAATAGTTCTATGAAGCTAAAACTGTTCCAAAATAAAACATTTATTTTTTAAAAAAGTATTAAATAAAAAGATGACGACCCAGGTCACCATTAGTCTATTGCTGGTGGGAAAACAGCAGCTCTCCCATGATACCATCAAATTTTGAAAAACTCACAGATATCGGGTGAAGCAGTATTGAGAAGACCTTGGAAGATCCAAGCTGGCAGGAAATACTCCAGACTGTGTCATTTGGAGCACTGTAGTATGTTTAAGACACAATGCTTTCCTCCTGACACAGGTACAAGACATGCTCTGTCAGTCATAAAGGAAGCATAACATAGGATCAGCTTTGCTTCAAACATATTTCTCAAATCTGAAACTAAATATTCAGCCTAAGACACTGAATATTCTAGAATGAGGCTAGTACTTTAGGACACAAGAGAACTCTTCCTGTTGTGGGTCACTGCTTAATGGTCGCCCCTTTTGCTGAGAACCTGCCACATGGCAGCTTCCCAGACATGGCTGTGCTCCTCTCATAAGTGACCACTGCTTCCTTTTTACAGATTTGGAAACTAGAGTCCAGAAAGGCTACATGGTTTGTCCAAAAGCTTCACAGTTAATAAGCCAGGGAGTGAATACTTGAAATCCCACCTTCCGGGCTGGAGCTCAGGCTGGCTTGTATCAGAGGTCCCTCTGCCTGTCCATACCTGGCCAAGGACATGCACACAGGGCCTGCAGTGAGGCACCCCTGCCCCCTCCCCTGGCACCATGCACAGAGCCCTCTGGGCAATGGGCATTTCTGTGTCTAGTGCAAAGCCTCCCGTGAGGAACAAAGGGTTCTTCCTACAGGAGACAGACCAGGAGGCGTCTTGAGTCTGTCTGTACCTTGAAACTGAGCCAGGGCCTAAAAGCCTTATAGAGCCACATGAGTCACACGGTCAGTGTGCATTAGCTCCTGGACAGGGCTTCCCTGGAGAGCTTCTGAACCCGGAAGGCACTGGCCCTCTTCTGTGGCAGACTCCCCTCTGCATGCTGTGGTTGCTTGCTTTTCTTGCTTTACTTAGCGGAGGTATTCTGTCTTCCTTAAGTTTATTACAGAGAGCAGTTCTAAAGCCACCCTTCCACTTTACCTCCTGAGCATTGGGAGGTTCCAAAACAGTCAGCTTACAAAAGTCCTCCGGTGTCCAAAGCTCAGGCACAACAGGACTGTTGGCCTCCCTGGCCTCTTGAAAAACACAGGATCCCAAACATGTCCCAGGAACAATTTAATCTTCAGTGGGGCTTTTAAAAGTCACCAGATTGCGCTTCAGGCTCACTCCGCAGCCCCTACTGCCACGCCTCCTCTTACCAGGTGGCCCAGACTCTGTGGGACCCCTACCAGGTGAGCAGGGCACCAGGCAGGCCACCGCATCCACCTCCCCCCACACTATGACCCCACCACGCTCCTTGCCCACAGGGCCAGCGGAAATCTCTAAACATTGGGCCGCCGTGTGGGGGGCAGCGAGTAGGCCTGACTCAGACGCACCTTCCTCAGTCTCGTCTCTTTGTTCCTCACTGTGCTGGGACTGCATAAGAAGCTCTGAAGAGAAGTGACAATGGGGCCCCCCGAGAGTCTGCCTTTCCAGGCTAGGGGACCAAGCAGAAGCCTCCCAGGTCAGAGAAGAGAAGCACTGCTCCAGGAGGAGAAAGGACTTGTTTAAGTGCATGGCATCCATGCTGAGCATGGTGGCCATGCCTGGAATAGGAGGCTGTGGAGGCAGAATCACAAGTTTGAGGCCATCCTGGGCTACATATGAGTCTGAGACTAGCTTGAGATACACAATAAGACACTGTCTCAAAAACACACAAAAAAATGCATTACCTCTGGCATTCTTACAGCAATTAAGGGGATTTTCTAAACACAACACTGTATTATAAACTTGGTGTCTAGGTGCCCTAAGATCAAATCTCACAATGACATCAATAATGCATACCAAAGAATGTCCCAGTGCAACACTGGGCATGCTGTGTTCTCACCTCCCAGTGGACTGGGTTAGAGGATACTGTGGCCAGGTCAACATTTTATTTCTGCCTCCCAGGCTTACGGCAGGGTCAGTAAAGCATGGCTCACAGAGCATTTTGGGCAGCCTATGAATTAAGAATGATTTCTATGATTTTAAAGAGTGGAAGAAAAGAAGAGATCACAGGTGACCCACAGAAAAACATCTGTAGATCCTGGGTCCTGGCAGCCACCAGGGCCCAAATGTGCCCAGCAGGCATCCACCCTGGTGAGCACTTTCTTTGTAAACTCACAGCCAGAAAAGCTCTGAAATGACTTGGAAGGTAAAGCCAGGTAGAAACTGGTTCACAGCCATCCTAGGACTCTCCAGACAAAACCCAGCCCCTAACTGCCTGCCTGCTGAGGAGCAGTGCGAGGTCCTTGTCTCTGTGAGCACAGGGGATGGCCCAGGCAAGAGAGGCGCAGGAAGGCCAACAGAAGTCTCTGCGAGGACCTCACTAGCCCAGCGGTCTCAACCCTGCAGCCACTTACCCATTGTACCTGGTGTCCAGTCTGGGTCCTGCTGCAACCCCGCGAGGAGGTCCCTGCTGAAGAAGGTGAAGCCCTGACTGAAGGCATTCCCAGGATAGGTACACACAGCAACATCCCTGCCTTGCCCCACAGCCATCTCCATGGCTCGCCATAGCCTGGCCGTCATGGGAAATGCACACAGGAATGACCACCCTCTGAGGAAGCAGCCTAGGCCTCCTGGCCACGCCCCATGCCTATGCTGCACAATGACCAACAGCCGAGCGCTCATGAGAGGGGGTAGCAGGGGCCTTGCTGCTAGGGCAGACAGCTCCTCACACCCAGAGACTTGTGACAGACTCAGATCAGCACTCCCATGCCGAAACAAGAGGCTCCCTTCCTCAGACAGCGTGGCAGTTGTTAACCAGAGCCCAGGCTCCAGAAACTGAAGGCGAGCCACCATTCGGTTGTCTTCAAATCAATTGCCGTAATGTATTCAGCAGACAGAAGCGCTCTGCGCGGCACACCTGCACTGTATCACATCGCTCTGTAGGTCACTTGGCTCACCAAATTGATTTAGGAGATATTATTCAATTCCACTTCACATTTCAGGTTCTGGAGCTCTGCCAGCAGCAGCTGCACTTCTTGCAGAGGTCAGGAAGGCAGGACAAGGCGATCTCCTGCCGTTGTAAATGGAGCTCCGTCTTCCCGTTATGAATTTCTGTCCATCTTCACTTTCCTGCATATGCAGCTGCCCTTCATGCAGATGGTGCTTTAGTTCCCCACAGTGCCGCCCTCTACCTCCCAGGCCCTCCCCAGCGCACAGCACTCCCTTGGAGCCCCTCATGGCACCTGTGTCTGGGGACAGGGACAAGAACAGAAAAGGTCCCCACTAGTTGGTAGAGTGCTGCGCTGCAATCTCTGAGGTCCTGAGTTCAATTCCCAGCACCGCAAAAATGAGAGAAGGGCCTGGCAATCCACTCCCAAGGCAATCCTGAAACAGTCAGCCATTGAAAACCCTATGAGGGTTGCTATGAGTCGGATACCGACTCAATAGCATCTAACAACCACAACAACAAGCCCCTGACAGTGGCAAATGTAAGCTAGAATATCTTGCACTTACAAAGCTCCCGCTGGGTCCCACATCCCTCCCAGGAAACTATGAACCACCTCAGCCAACTGCCCTAGTAGTCAGCTCTCTCCTTCCAGTGGGCCTCTGCACCATTGTGGACCAAACCTGCCCCGCCCTGACCTCCAGTGGCTCCATGCTGCCTTGGCTGACAGCCCCTGGAGCAGCCTACAGCATCTAACAAACGCCACCATCTGCTGAGCTGCAGGCAAGGCCCCGGCTTCAGCTGACTGGCTACCTTCCTGGGGTCCCCTGAGGGAAGCCTGTCTTCCCCCATGACCTCTGGACACCAGAAGGCCCAGCCTCAGTCCTGGGTCCTTATCTCTCTCTGTATGCCCCATCCAGTCATCTAAATGCAAACCATTCCAAACCTCCATCCCATGCCCCAGTCCCTCCCAAACCCCAGCTCCAATGTGATGTGTCCAAACCACAACCCTACACCTCCCACAGCTCCCAACCTGTGGCCCTGAAAACCACGAGGCCACCTTTCCAGGCTACAGGCTCCCCTCTTTATACATGGCCATATTTGTGAGCCAAACTCCAAAGTTCTGCCTCAAACCACACCCAGAACCCACACCCCTCACACCACAGCAGCCGCCCTGTGCTGTGACTTCCCAGGGTTAATGGGACAGTAACCTAGCAGCTCCTTCTGTCCCCAACCCTTGAACAGCAGCTGGAGTCATCCTCTCAGAGCCACTCCATTTACATCACGGCTCTGTTCACCACTGGGCCAGGTCCGTATTTCCTGCAGAGGAAAAGCAGAATCTCCCACTGGCCTTCAGGGTCCTAAAAGACCGGCTTCTGGTCCCCAGCGACCGTGACCACCCCACCCTCCCCTCTGTACTTTCCCTCACACTAGGAGGAACACAAGGAAAGTTCTGGAAAAACTGATGGCATAATGTGACTCCCATTTTGTACCTAGCCTTTTGATTTTGAGATACTCGTAGGTTTACACAGTTGTAGAAACAGCACACATATGTTCCATGTTCCCTTAACCTGGTTCCCCCAATGGTAACATCATGCAAAAGTATCATGCAATATCACAAGCAAGATATTAACACTGACACAGTTGAGACAGGTCATTACTACTACAAGAATCCTCCATGTTTCTCTCTATAGCCGTAACTGCACCCCTCCCAACTCTTCCTTAACGCTGTCAATCTGTTCTCTATGTCTACAATTTCTCATTTCAGCAATGCTATAGTTATAGGGTCACATGGTATGTAAGCCTTCAGGACTGGCTTTTTTACTAAACATACTTCTCTAGAACCCAGGTGCTCCACTGTGGGTTCAGTGCTACTCCCTGCAGGGTATAGTCCAAGTCACATGTGTGCTACAGCTAGTTCACCCACTTATCCATACAACACCCAAGCAGGTTGCCCCCAGATTCTAGTTCGTTTCTTTTTGTTTGTTTGTTTTGTGTTTTTTTGCTTTTTTCCTGTTAGTACTGGAAAGTTGAACATAGGGCCTCATGTGCTAGGTAAGCATTCAATCACTGAGCTGCACCCCAACACATCCTTCTTTTTTATTTTGTATTTGGAGATGGTCTCACTAAGTTATGCAGGGTACCTCTGGGCTCAGACTCACAATCCTCCTATCTTAGCATCCTGAGTCGCTGCACTACAGGTGTGTGCCACCTGTAATAGCTCACCCCCGTTTCTGGCTATTTCTATGAACCTGTTACATTCAGGCCTCAAGTGGCAGAGTGGGATGTATTCTATAGGGAAAATATTAAACAACACAAGAAACATCAAAAGAAGATGGAAGGAATGCACCAAGTCATTATACCAAAAAGAATTGGTGGATGGCCAACTATTTCAAGAGGTTGAATATGATTAGGAACCAATGGTACTGAAGGAAGAAGTGGAAGCTGCCTTGAAGGACCTGGCAAAACATAAGGCTCCAGGAATTGATGAAATACCAAGTGAGATGTTTCAACAAACAGATCCAGCATTGGAGGTACTCACTTGTTTATGCCAAGAGATTTGGAAAACAGCTACCTGGCCAACTAACTAGAAGAGATCCATACTTCTGCCTACTACCAAGAGGGGGACCCAATTGAACGTGGAAATTATCAAATGAAATCATTAATATCACATGCAAGAAAAATTTTGCTAAAGATCATTTGAAAGTGACTACAGCCATATATGCACAGAGGACTGCCTGAAAATCAAGCAGGATTCAAAAGAGGGCATGGAAGCAGGGACATCATTGCTGATGTCAGATGGATATTAGCCAAAAGCAGAGAATACCATAAAGATGTCTATCTATGTTTTACTGATTATGCAAAAGCATTTGACTATGTGGATCATAACAAATTATAGATAACATTGCAAAGAATGAGGATACCAGAGCACTTAATTGTATGCATGAGGAAATCTGTAAACCAGGAGGCAGTCATTCAAATAGAACAAGGAAACACTGCCTGGTTTAAAGTCAAGAAAGGTGTGTATCAGGGTTATAGCCTTTCACTATACCTCTTCAATCTCTATGCTGAACAAATCACCCGAGAAGCTGGACTTTCTGAAGAATGCAGCATCATAATTGGAGGAAGACTCATTAACAACATGCATTATGCAGATGACACAACTCTGCTTGCTAAAAGTGAAGAGGATTTGAAACATTTCCTAATGAAGATCAAAGAACACAGCCTTCAGCATGGGTTGCACTTGAACATCAAGAAAACAAAAATCCTTACCACTGGGTCCATAAGCAACTTCATGATAAACAGAAAAGATTGAGGTTGTCCAAGATTTTGCTTTACTTGGTTCTACAATCAACACCCATGGAAGCAGCAGTCAAGAAATCAAAAGACACATTACTTTGGGGAAAGCTATTGCAAAAGTCCTCTTCAGAGCATTGAAAAATAAAGATGTCGTATTGAAGATGAAGGTGCTCCTGACTCATGCCATGATATTTTCAGTTGCACCATATGGTTGTGAAAGCTGAACACTGAATAAGGGAGATGGGAGAAGAATGATGCTTTTGAGTTATGGTCTGGAGAAAAATACTGCATACACCATAGACTGCCAAAAGAACCAACAGATCTGTCATAGAGGAAGTACAACCAGAGTGCTCCTTGGAAGCAAGGGTGGCTAGGCTGAGTCTTACATATTTTGGGCATGTATTCAGGAGGGACCAATCCCTGGAGAAGGATATCATGCTTGAGAGAGTGGCAGGTCAAAGAAAAAAAAAAAAAGACTCTCAACTATATGGTTTCACACTGTGATTGCAACAATGGTCTTAAACACAAAAAAGATCGTGTACCTGGCAGAGTTGGGGAGTGTTTTGTTCTGTTGTACCTAGGGTCACTATGAGTCAGACCCAACTCGATGGCACCTAACAACAACACTAAATTTTTATGAACAGGTTCCACATTTATTTCATTTCCCTGGGACAAATGTCCAGGAGGACATATTACCAGGCCATGGAGTAGTTCCTAGTTTCATGAGTACCTGCCCAAATGTCTTCCAGAGATTCTGCACCATGTTACACACCAGAGGTATACGAGGGACCCAGTTCCACCATGGGCTCCTCATCATTTGCTACTATCACACTTTTTTTTTTCTATCTTATCTATTCTAGTAGGTATGTAGTGACATCACTGCACATTTCCTAAAAGATACTGAACAAATTTTCATGTGCCACCTGCCATCTACACATCCTCTTTGGTAAAATATCTCTTTATATCTTTGCACAGTTTCTAGTTGAATACTTTATATCTTTACTATTGGGTCTAGAGAGTTATTCATATATTATAGCATCAGTCTTTTCTCAGATGTATGATTTTCAAATATTTCTCCCAGTCTGTACCTTCTCTTTTCATCCATTTAACAAGGTCTTTTGCAGAGAAGAAATTTTTAATTTTGGAAGTCCAAATTATTTTTCTCCCTGAATTTTACAGTTTTGCATTTTGGATTTGTGTTGGTACAGGTGTGAGACTGAGATTCTCGTGAAGGAGGACTGCTCAGACACTATATATTGGAAAAGCCATCCTGCCTCTACCAACTTCCTTTTGGAATTCTCAAAGTCATTTGAGAAATTAACTTCTCCCAAGTTACTTGTGCACATTTCTGTGGTTCTACATGGGTGTCCTGTTCTGCTCCACTAATCTCTGTGTCCTTCCTTCACATGATACCACATAATCTTGACCATGTGGCTATAAAATAAGTCCTAAAGTTGAGCAAACTGATTTGTCCACTTTATTCTATCTTTTAAAAATTGATTGAGCCACTTTGGTTTTCCTTATTTATTTTAGAGACAGTTTGTCTTTATAATTTTTTGTTGACATTTTAATGTCATGAATGAAACAATTTATTCCACATACTAAACAGCAGGCTGTACAAAACTGTGGTAAGGATAAACTGTACCATTGCCTTTCTTTCTTTCTCTTTTCCTTTTCTGTTGTTTTCTTTTTTCTTTTCTTCCTTTCCTCTTTTTTTTTTTTTTTTTTTTTTTTTTTTTTTTTTTA